>SNQJ01S0159830.1:0-21806 GCA_010110895.2 Picea sitchensis
GGGCATGTTAAGCCCTAATATTGGCTCATTACCCCTTAATTGGGGCATATTATATTAGTAATGTTATTTTATTTATGTCGGCTTTAGGCCATTAGTTGTAATTATACCTCCTAGTCTCTTATATATACCAAGGAGACATTTTCATTTTGAATCCTCTTGTACTTGAACATTTAAGTGGGGTAAAAGGAGGTTTCCCCCTCAAAGAGGCTTATTATCTTAAATTATCTCTTTTTCAAGGCGTTGAGTACTTTTTCTGAGGTTTTTCTATGCTATATTGATGTTTGGTTCTTAACACAAATCTTGTGCCAGTCAACAAAAAATAGGGTACAATTCGTGTATGTACGGACTTCCGTGATTTGAACAAGCCATGTCCAAAGGATAATTTCCCCATGCCATTTATTGACCAGATAGTCGATGAATGCATAGGTTGCGAGGCCTTTTCTTTCATGGATGGTTTTTCGGGATACAATCAGATACAGATCAAACCTGAAGACCAATACAAAACCGCTTTCATTTGTCTGTGGGGTACATTCATTTATCGGAAGATGCCTTTTGGTCTGAAAAATGTCGGAGCTACTTTTCAGTGGGCCATGTCTTTTGCTTTCCACAATCTCAAACACATAGTCTAGGCTTATCTTGATGATTTAGCATCATGATCTCGTAAGAGAGTTGATCATCCCACACACCTCTGACTCATCTTTGAGCGATGTCGCTACTACCAGATTCGCTTGAATCCAAACAAATGAAGTTTTTGCGTAACGTTGGGTCGTCTACTAGGTTTCATAGTTTCAACAACAAGGATCATGGTTCATCCTCTAAAGGTTGAGGTGATAGTTCATTTTCCTCCCCTGTGCACAGTCCCTCATCTTCAGAGTTTATAGGGAAAAGCAAACTTTTTACGGTGTTTCATCGCAAACTATGTCGAGATCACAAAGGGTTTCATGCGTTTACTAAAGAAGGGCGTTCCTTTTCATTGGGACGAAACCGCTTAGCACTCTTTTGAAGTGTTGAAACTTGCCCTCACATCTATCCCTCTGCTTCGGCCACCCAATTATAATAAATATTTCTTATTGTACTTGGCCACTGTGGAGTCGACCATTGGTATGGTCTTGGTTTAGGAAGATGATTTTCTCTCAGAATACGTGATTTATTACCTGAGTCGAGGCCTAGTTGGACCAGAACTCAATTATTCCCACGTTGAAAACCATTAGTTGGCAGTAGTTCATGTTATCCAACGGTTCTGTCATTACATCTTGTTTCGCAAGACCACCGTCATTGTCATTGTGAATATGTTTCAATACGTGTTGACACGAAGTGTAATCGGTGGAAAGATCAGTAGATGGATAGTTATCCTCCAGGAATTCAACTTGGATTTTGTTTTAGCGAAATCCAAAAAGTCATTGGTCTTCGCGAAACTCATCTCAGAACTTCCGGTCGAATCAAGTGATGTTATACCCGAGGAGTCACCTATCAAAATAGACATGTTTTTTATCACATCTTCATACCCCTGGTACGGAGATATACTAGTCTATCTCCAGATTTTGAAGTGTCGCACCTCTGCTTCTCGTGATGAGAGTCTCCATATATGCCATCAGGCCAAGAATTATCTCATACTTGAGGACACTCTGTACCTTCGAGGTATAGATTGCATCCTTCATCGTTGTCTCACTCATGAAGAGCGGAAATTATGATTAACAATTGCCACACTAGAGCATGTGGAGGTCATCTATCTAGGTTGGAAACAGCCCAAAATATTCTACGAGTCGGTTACTTTTGGCCGACATTAATCAAATATTGTGTTGAATCGGTCAAGAAGTGCCACACGTGTTAGGTATTCTCTTGGAATATGAGGGCACACCCCGCTCCCATGTTTCCCATCATCACAATTGGTCCCTTCACAAGGTGGGGGATTGATTACGCTACATGAAACCCCCTTTCAGTAAGTGGGCACTATTATATCATCGTAGTAGTAGAATACTTCATGAAGTGGGTCGAGGCTATGAAAATTTTTAAAGATGATGGCAAGATAGTAGCTCTCTTTTTGTTTGACCAGGTAATAGCAAGGTTCGGCATCCCAAGAGAGATTTTCACTGACCATGGCAGTCACTTTCACAATAAAATGATATCTGAGTTAACGTCAAATATTGGGTTGAGGCAAGAATATTCATCACCCTACTACCCACAAGTGAATGGTCAGGTGGAAGCTGTGAATAAGTCCCTTAAGACTACTCTACAGCGAACAATCAATTCAGCCAACTCAAATTGGCATTTGATGTTGTACTCCGTGTTATGGGCCTACCGAACATCTATTAATACTGCAACCAGTTTCTCACCTTTTCAACTTGTTTATGGGCTGGAAGAAGTCTTGCCTATAGAGTGCTAGATCACATCTCTAAAGTTGGAAGTACAGTTATTTCCAAACACTTCACCGCTTGATAAGTGTTTATTATATCTTGAGCAGCTCAATGAGCAGCCTTGGCTAATGAGGCTCACAAAAAAAAATTCAAGTGTCAATATGATCGGTTCGTTCATCCTCGAATTTTCTTTGAAGGCAACCTTGTCCTAGTCTATGACCAATATAAGGATCCCCTTTGGGCAGGCAAGTTCAAACCCATGTGGTTTGGACCTTTCATTGTGAAGGAGGTTCTAAAGAAGGGCACTTATCGTCTGCTAGACTTTGAGGGAAATGCTTTGGTGGAGCCTAGAAATGGGCTCTACCTCAAGAAGTATTACTCGTAGGTGGGTTGCCTTGGGTGACTTATTGTACATATGTATTCTTCTTATACATTTTCTCTTTTAGTTTTTGTCTTTTTGGTTTTATGGACGTGTCATTTTTTGATGTCATATTTTTCACTGTGGAAAATGTCAAGTGAATCAGAGGTGTTCCTTGGGTTTGAAGACGGCGCTAGCCAGCACACTCGAAGGCTTGCTTCCTCAACTTGGGTGATTTTCACACCTCAGTGCCAGTTGTTATCTTCAGGAGGTATCTATTTAGGTGATGCCACAAACAATGTTTCTGAGTACAGTGGAGTCTTAGACTTTCTTTGTGATGCTTTGTCGCATGGAATCTCTCACCTTCGGGTCTACTTAGATGCTCAGCTGGTTATGCCCCAGTTAAATGGGGTTTACCACGTTTACGATCCTACTCTACACCGACGGTTCCTTAGGGTACATCTCTTAGAATGAAGCTTTGATTACATTATGTATATCCATGTTCCTAGGAGATTGAATCAAATCACAAATAATCTAGCTAATCATGTATTAGATTGGCATATTGCACACATATAAGAAAAATCACACACACACACACATGTAAATACATTTGTAAAATAAATGTAATCCATAAGACGTAAAAAGATGTAAATACACATATATATATCAAAAATATCGGAGTACATGGGTGGGCGTAAGCACCTCAAAAATATGTCCAATAAGAGTCATGGAGCTTATGCCCTCAAAAATATACAAAAGGTGCCCTCGGCACGTGTGTAGTCTATCCTAGCTAAGGGTGGGGCATGTTGGCCCTGCCATAATGAACAATGACATTTTCCAAATGCCAGAAGAGCTGGACCCAGGTTTGTGGTACCCCAACTACATGAGGTTGCATCGTTGGTGGCAGATCCTTGATCTCTGCCATAGGGACTACCTGATTGAAAGCAGTGAGGTTCCGCTCCACCCGTCTCAATACTCTCTCAGCCTCTCCGACTGGAGGCCCCTCTGTTGCTACTGTTGGTCCAGTGGTTGTGGTTGGTCCTGCCTCTGGTCGAGGACGTCACCTAGTCCTTAAGAAGTATGTTGGACACACTGGTCCCACATCTATACATAATAAATACATAAGTGTTGGATACTCTAGTATACAAAAAAAAAATGATATATATTAAAATAAATAAAAATTAAATAACTCTGAAAAACAAACTTACCCATCTCTCCTCGCTTCGCTCTGAGAGGTACAGGCATGTCAGGATCTCTAGGAAAGTTGATCCCGGCATAGGGTTAGTCCTCTATTGTCGGAATCTACCGTACCCACCAATCAAAAAACTTATCATCAAAGGCCTCTACAGTCCTCCCTCCCCCCTATCACGGCATCAACATTGCCCATCTGCATAATTCTGGGAGAGAGGCCATGTGCCCTCGTATCATCTCTTGCGGACTAAGACTGGGTACCCTCTCAAAGAAAAAGGAACACAGAACCGTCCTGAATCCAAAGTTTGTGTTCTCTTGTATCCAACACTCTGTTAGTTGTCTCTTCATGCAATCTAGCATGGTTGTACTCCAGTCGAAAATCCGTGCATTTAAGCACTACACCGCACAATACATGTGCGCCCAGAAGGCCTGATGTAAAGTCGTAGATCCAGTGATCTGCCCAATAAGTAACATTATCACTTTCAACGATATATTGTTGATATTGTTTATCGGCACCTGAGCACCCACTTTCTCAGTACCAGGCTCACAATGGAGTCCAATCAACTCCGCAATGTTGTGTGGCTCGGGGGGAAACGTACGCAAGTTGACTGGATCCCCTCTCCTCAAGAGACCAGTCAGGAAGTAAATATATTCAATCATTGGAGTCAACGACTACCCCTCAAGCATAAATGCCTCAGCGTCAGGATGTCAGTAATCTATCAAATCATTCAACAACCTGGTTTGTTCCCTCATAAACGGACACTGGAAGAATTTCAACAACCCACATTGCGCTAATACAACGATAGCAGTAGGGTCTTGTGACACCAAAAAATCTATGTCTTCATGCTCTCTCTCTCTCTCCAATGGACATACATCCTGCAACATGACAAGTTCATGGGGAGTTAACTCTTGCTTTTTAATTTTTTTTCCACATATTGGAGGGTGTACACAAGTTGCATTGGACACAGTCATATATGCACGCGTGCAGATTTTTTTCTGCACGTGGGCATACGTGGGATGTTCCACTACTGCCCGCGTACACGTAGGGACAATCTTTTTAAAGGTCAACGCCCCCCCCCCCAAAAAAAAAGGAAATGTGAAAAGGAAGAATATAAATGCAATAGGGGTTAGTATGTACTTACTTGGTCCAAGCAGAAGTTCATTTCGGCCACTGAAGCTCCTAGAATCAACTCTTTTGGCAAAGGGGTGTTTTTTACTTTTTTGTCAATTCTCAATTTACAATGGTGATAATGAGCTGCCAGCTTCTATTTATAGACTTTTTGGCCCCTTTTTGTCAATTTTTGGACCCTTTTGTCATTTTTTCTAGCCTGAAAATCATTTAGTGTGGTCCTCGAGTTTCTTTTGGGATGTTACGATACTTTTTACTTTTGGTTCGATGAACTTTTTTTACAGTTGGGGCATTTTTAAGGTCCTTTGGTGAAAAGTTTTTTTTCCAACTTTGTGCATTTAAGATAGGATTCCACCTCCACTTGTTGCACCTCGTTGTCTTTTTCGCTTTTCCATAGGATCGATTCCATCGAATTGTGACACGGAACCCTCACTCCTGCTCTAGAAGTGTCGTAATTTAGTGGTAGAGCCTACCTTCACATGGATGCCCTAGGTAGATCCTGGTTGTATTTTGGTGTCCATGCCATCGCTAATGACTTTAGGCTCGGGAGTCCTTTTAGTCCTATCTTGATTACAAGTTTGGGCGTTCACATGTCTGATATGTTATAACTCTTGGTTTCACCCTCGGGACTTCCAAAACAACGGGTCTTATTTTAAGCCATTTTCAGACCCTCTAAACATGAAAAGATTGTCGAGCGATATTGTTGCCCTTCACGCTCACCAAACTAAAATTCGAAGGCATGTCTGTCCGACGGTAGTTTACCCCTTTTTCAGTCCAGATGGTCACATGTACGAACAAAGGTATACTCTAGGAGCTTTGGTTCTCTAGAAGAGTATTATCAGGTATAAATTTAACCCTTTTTTGGGCCTGACAGACTAAATTTATGAAAAAGGAACCCCCCACGGAGTCCATAGTTAAGCTCTTTTCAGACTCCCTAAAATTGAAAAGATTGTCGAGTGACCTTGTTTCTTCACACTTGTTAAATTGGTCTAGAAGAACATCCCTTACGAAGTCTATAGTTAAGCTCTTTTCAGACTTCTTAAATATGAAAAGATTGTCGAGTGATCTTGTCTTTTTCACACTCGTTAAAATGGTTTTGAATAGACGTATTTTCAGTGTTATTTTACCCCTTTTTTGAACCAACCAGACTACCTTCGAAAAAGCTACCCCAGTGGAATCTCCTTTTACGCTTTTTTAGACTCTCTAAAAATGAAAAACCATCGAGCTTACCTTCTCTGGGCTCATTAAAATTACATCAAAGGACATTATCATTGTGTCTTATTAATCGCATTTGCATCCCTGCATCTTTGGCCTAATGTCGACTCCATGTTTCTCTCAACTGAACCATCTAAAGCATGCCTTATACACAAGCCTTGTAGCACTTTGCCTCTGCGTCTTGACACCTTGACCCATGGAGGATTTTTCCCAAGTGTCATTTTCCTGCATATGTCCCCTTGCTCTGAGCATCAGTGTGTTCCTTGCGCTTGGAACTGGTATGTTTGCGACACTCCTTCCTCCTTTGTAACATAACATTCTTTTATTCTTTTTCAAGATTTCCAAAATTATTGAAAAAGACAAAATATATATATATATATATACCCCAAAAAGAGGAAGGGAAAAGTATTTTCTTTTTGTTGATAGCACAATGATTCGCCCTTGGACAAAGCACATCCTTTCGTTTGTTCGTCAAGATATAGGATTCAATATGACCTTATGAAGTTGCTCTTGCTACGTAGAGTTGTGTCCTCCTCCGTTTGGTTATCCTTCCAAACATATGGAGAGTTCATGTTGCCTCATGCAACATGAACTTATGTCAATGTCATGCTGCTTGAGTCTCATCATTTGTCGTGATTTTGTCCAAGGGAAGTTTTACTAAACTTGAGTCAGCCCTTCTGCAGTTTGTCTCTTGTCCTCATGCCCGGCCACCGCTAAAGTCCAATCAATTCCTTGCTCAAAATCAATGAAGTTCTCTACCTGATCACCGAGATCCTCTTGTCTGTTCCCGGCGAGACGTCGAAGACCTCTGGGTAGTGAAGTCATACACTGATATTACACTCCTACCCGAGTTTTGAATATTTTGAAGTTGTTGCTCGAGCTTTGAATACCTCATCTCCAGCCATAAGGCATCATTGGCTTCTTGAAGATGGATACTATACATGTATATCTTTTGATTTTGAGATGTATATCCACTGTGTACTGCTCACAGATACACTTTATATAGTTATATGGCATGGATTTGAAATGTATTTTATTGGTAGCCATGATTTTATTTCATCCTGAGCATGGGTATGCTCGCCTCGGTGAGACAAAATGTTATTTTGTAGATGGCACCTCCCGAACTCTGGTCCCTGGGCTCACTCGCTTCGTACGTTGGTGAATATTTGTAATGTATTTTGGCCATTAGATGCTCTTTTGACCTCACACATTAGGAGGCATCTGTTATAACCCTAAATTGCACCAGACATGCATACCTGGCATCAGGCCATCTTACTTGCTATCTTTTCCAAGCCATCATTGAACAACTCTTCTAAAAACCCATTTTTGTTTTAAGGTGTATGTGCCCTGCACCACTACTGCCCATGTACACACACTTGTTGC
The DNA here is from genome assembly GCA_010110895.2 of Picea sitchensis. NCBI lineage: Eukaryota > Viridiplantae > Streptophyta > Pinopsida > Pinales > Pinaceae > Picea > Picea sitchensis. The sequence goes on from SNQJ01S0159830.1 coordinate 7,631, forward strand.
ACCACTACAGCCCATGTACACTCACAAAATGCATGAAAAATGAAAATTGCAAAGGGATACGGGTTTTTGGGCCATTACCTAACCATTTGACCACCCATAGCTAGTCACCCCAACCATGCAAGATCACCATAAAAGCTTCCAAGATTGGTCCAACTTGCAAAAATTAGCCTTATACAAGAGTGTGCCTCACAATTTCTGCCAATGTCCCTTACTAGGGCACAAATTTCATACCTCTCCTCTTGTGTGAGGATTTTTTATGTAAAAATGAATGTACTTTATGCTTATTTATACAAAAAATTTACCCTTAATTAATTTTAGGTCAAAATTAAGGCCGACCTGGCCAATTTACAATAAAATCCAATTTTGACATAATAAAAATTAATTAGCACATAAGTACACCTCCAACGGTGACGTCATTACCTTTTAGGGTGATGTTGAGGCCCTTATCAGATGGAACATTGAACCTAAAAGGTATGGCGCTTGGCCTCCAAAGGCCCCAGATGAAGCCCACGCATGCCACTAGGCTCACAAATGCCTCCAAAACAAAAACCCTAGCTCTGGATGACGTCTAGGGTCATGATGGTGATGTCTTCGGCCTTCAAAGGCCAATGTCCATGTGTAAGATCAAGATCCCCCTGGGTCTAGGTCTGTGAGGGTGCCTCCAAAGGAAATGTCCTTCTTTATTCTTGGTGAAAATATTCAATGTGTTCTTACCCCTGGCTAGGGTTACAACATCAATATGTGGGATTTAAGCTCCCCAAGAAGGTTCGATCTAATAATTCCCTCATGTGTACCTATCCACCAGGAAAAATCCTGCAACAACAACAAATACGCCCTCTAGGGGTTCATAAGTCACTGGGATCATAACATGTAAATCACATCCAATAATTAAATTACCCAAACATGTTCATCAAACCCCCCTTTAACCCAAAAAAATGATCAAATATGTTATGCAATTTGACAAGTTAAGTTTGGATAAGGTCTCAGGGTGTCCTATTGGGATAACCTCTCTTAAGTTTGGGGTGTTTCCCAAGTGGTATCTATCCCAGATCATGTAAGTGTATGAGGTGGTATAGGGTAAGTATTTGGGAATAGGGTGCATGTGATAACAAGGAAATGTAAAATCTTACCTATGGGTACCTTTGTAGAGGGTGAGTTGTACCTTGTCATAAATATAATTGTTTCCTATCCCATTCATTTTCTTTTACTCTTATATTTATTTCTTTTGATCTTTTTCTATTATGCTTCAAGGAAATAGTTGAGGGTCATTGTCTTGTCTTGATGACCAGAGGTGGCAGCGTTATCCACAAACATTTCACAGAGATGAGAAGGTTGGATCGTGATGAGACCCCCTTTATCTTGGATATGCCACCAAGAGCCACTACCCTGGTTTGGTGACTAGATAGGTGGTAGTGTTATACCACTACATGTCCATGGTCATAATAGGTTGGCTCATGATGAGACTTCTTATCCATCAACTAGTACCTTGAGTGTTTATGAATCTTATGGGTCCCCTTTTCTTACTGAGAATCTTTTCACTGCTTTCTCGGGGATCCTTGGGCGAAGCATCTAAAAGGTTTCAATATTGGTTTTTAAATATTTCCAGCTACTTTTACCCTCTGGGCCTTTAGCCCCTTATTCCCACGAGGTAAGGTACAATCCTTCCTAGTGTAGCCAATCCCAATGCCCAAAAAAGGTAGGGGAGATGAAAGGAATAAAGATGGAAAGTGGTAAGTATGGAGGGAACAGACGATGACCTTTCACAGACCCACCTAGTGGCAACCCATCCTAAAGGGAGATCAAATTACTAGGGCACCATGTCACCCTTCCAGGTATGAACGAGGAAAAGAGCATAATTTCCAAGAAAACATCATGAAATGAAGAAGGATTAAATGCAACATATTCAAGTGATTCAAAAATCAGAGTGACACATATCATGATACTTGGACTCATTACCTCATGGAGCAAGACTTACCACTACTTCAGGACTAAGCTTGGTGGGATGGATATTGTTGTTGTTGATAAATGGACTGCATTGAAGAAAAGAGGGGCCATTTGGGGCCATGCTTAAGTCGTTTGTCCCTCAGTACTCCATGTCTAGGAACTGTGGGCCTTGAGATGTGATCTTCTAAGTTATCCCTAGGCTATGGGATAACATATGGCTCCAACTCAGGGACATGTGCTCACTGTAGAGCGCATGAGAACCTCAACATCTCTGGTATTACCTATGCCTTCTAAATCTCAACAAAGGATATTAGTAATCCTTATGGTGGTGATATTACCCCTTGTTCATATATGATATAATAAACAAATAAAGATCATCTCTAATCTAGCATATAATTATGAGCATATATACATATTGAATCAAGATGATATGAAAATGAAACTACAACTATACTAATATGAAATGAAATGGTATGTACAATTGATGCAAATTCCTACCTACCTCTACTTACATGTTGGTTGAATGCTAGGTGTAGTCAAATAACCAGTGAAACCATTAGGAGGTTTAATATATATATATAATATGGTTTAAACAACCATACGAAAATAACATATGGTTATAACTTGTAGCCAAAAGGGTGAGCCCAAGGGTTTGACCCTGAGCCTCCCCAACCATACTATGTTATTCTTACCACTACATCAAGTTTGGTGCTTGGTAATATCCATCACCTATTTTGATTTAAACCAAGCCTTTTTCCAAATTTCGGGGATCTGCACCCAACACAGTACAGTACATATTTTTATGCAAAGAAGGAGCATTTATTGCAATCCTGTAACACCCCGGGTTTTGAGCCCCATATTAAATAATGTATTTTGTTAATTGATGAGAGGCCAGAAATCCCAAACAATTAAAATAGGTCAGTGTGCCTAAGAAATGTAATGTTCTAATCATTATTAATAATAAATACATCGTTGGCTTCTAGACGGACAAGGACAAGAGTTATAGGGGGCTATGATTCACAAAAGAGGGGGCTTGAAGGGATAAGTATTTATTGTATAACCTTAATTAGCCATTTTGTTTAATGGAGAATATCAATTACGTGAGCTTCTTGGGGGAAGGCCATGAGGTTCTTGATTCCCAAGATTTACAAAAAACCCATCATTGGTCTGGGGTGGGGGTTCTCTTCTTGTTCTGTTGTTGATCGCTTATTCTTCACTCATTCACTCATTCACTCAATTAATATTTTTTCACACCTTTCATCCTTCGCTCACTCCATTAATTATTTCACCTACTCGTCCCATATGATTCAAGAGTTGGTTGGGGAAGGAAACCGAATTGCTGAGAAAATCCATAGTCATTGGCTTTATAGGCTGCAGGTGTATTTCCAACCAAGAGTTGGTTCCTACATGTCTATGATGCCTCGGCATGTGTTTCAGTTAACTCATAACTACGAGTCTTGAGATTCCCAGCAGAGAGATTCTTGACCAAAATCACTAGAGCCCTGAAAGAGATGAATAGTCTGAGGGACTGCGTGGCAGAGAAGGGGGTCCATTCTTTTGGGTTGTGTGAATTGGGTAGAAGAGAGCTGGTGTACTTTGGATTGTTGTGGGTGTTGAAAGGCCTGTGAGATCCTGAGGGTTGACTGGCTTTGGAAGCCGAGTGACACCCTGGAATCTATCCTTGTGGACTCATAGCCCTAGATTGGGGGTGACACTGTTGAGATTTGGAGCAACAGTGTCTACTGTTGGGTGGAACGTCCTTGGTCTATAGCCAGTTGGTGTCTTGTTTTCAGAAAATATAAGTGATCTCTATTATGGTTAATTACTTGTGTATGATTTATTCCGTTGTGTATTTATTAATTGTTGCATTTAATATTTAGAATAAGCATGATTGTTGGTTATGACGTTGCATGTCGTATGGTTCCTTTATTTTATGCATATGTATTAATTAGAAAGGTATCAATAAGAGAAAGAATTCCATGAGAGAGATTGAAGTTGCGTAGCCCAGCCTAGGGTGGTTGGGTATAGATTGGTATTAGAGCCACAGGTTTAAACACTGGGCCAGAAGGGGTCGTATCTGTGGTTAGGATCTTATGGTTAAGATTAAGTATATGTCCTTGAATCTAAAATCTCAGGAGGAATAGCGTTGCAGATATCACACATAAGCCAGAGTGTCAGAGACCCTTTGTAAGGGATCAAAGGATCGTGACCATTCCTTTTGAATTTGGGAACGATCACCACCGTGGGATCAAGGGAGTTATGCACCCTCGAATCGAAAGTCAGGTGAACAATGGTCGTCTGATAGAGGCAGAATCAAGAAGTTGGAAGGATTAATTCCTAACCATCAGCTCTATCTAATCGATCGTGAGCCATCAATCGAAGCCAAGAACGAAAGGTAATACTTTGAAACTTTTCCTCTTCGTCGATCTTGGTAGGAAGGAAAAGCATGAACTATCGAAGGCTAGAGTCGTGAAGTCTCATCAGTCATTTGATCTTATGGGAGTCCCATAGGGATATTCATCGTTGATTGTGTCTAGTCGACGTTTATCTCTTAGGGAGTTTTCACTACGGAATTTTTAAGCTTGGAGGAACTGCTATAACACGGAGTCTCGAAGTGTTGAAGTCTTGAATTCTCGTCGACTGTTAGATCAATGGAAGGACTTCGGAAGTATGTCGACCGTTGAATCTAGTAAGGGTGGAAGGATAGCAGAGTTTCGGAGCTTTGGAACCTCGCCACTTCGGCGTTCGACAGTTCGGGAGTGCGGGGATTTTCTAGAGCGAGAAGCCCGAAGCCCAGAGTTAATCCTAGCCGTTGGATGTGGGACGAGTGTGAGCAGTCAGTTTTAGTTCGGCGTTTGGCTATCTAGGAGGTAGTGTGTGTTGGACTTGGGAAACATCCGAAGCCCGAAGTCGTAGAGTCTCGTAAATGATCGATGGAATGGCTTGTGACACATGGCAGAGGGTCATGTGGGGACATGTGTCACCTATATTCAGCAACTTTTAGACCCCAATCTATCAGTGTTTTAGTGACATGTGGAACACGTGCCATGGGTCCACATAAAACTAGGTGACGTTAGTGTGTTGTTTCAGCTCTGAGAGTATGTCCTCCGAGGGTGTCCAAGTTTCTATCAATAAAAAGTGTCGAAGCCCGAAGTCACGAAGAAATGAACCCCATTGATATAGGATCCCTTCGGTACCTTTCTTGACCGTTGGATTAAACTGTAGATTGAACAATGTAAATACTTCAAAGGATTGTCACTACGGGGGCATTGAGAGACACAAGAACTGAACATCCTGGAGTGTCGAATTTATGTATTGGCAGAGAGACATCCATCTCAACAATTGATTAATTCACTACCATTGATTCTTGTTGAACCCTCCAGTTAGGGGTGGGGTCATCCATTCAACGGGAGATCAAGTCTCGATCGTCTGATCCTTGCTAGTGGAGTTAGTGAAGACATCGACGGAGCATAGCTCCAATAGGAATTGGAATTTGACAACAAAGAATAGCCGAAGGCCAAATTCCAAAGGGCTTGGTCCTAGCGTGAGTCTCATGATAAGGTAAAAAGGGTCTGGGAAGTAACCCAACCCTCAGATATGTTGTTCGTGCAAGATCCTATGTGGAAGGACATGGAGCGAGGTGCTAAGGAATGACTAAGGCCATGGTTTCAAGCCATGATCACATGGAAAGTGGTTTGAAGGAAGCGCCTGTGCAGAATTGAATTATGTATCAACTAAAGGATAACATGGAATTGTTATATGATGGATAATGATATAATTTTCTTCATGAATTGAGAAGAAAAAGGACAATAACATTATTTGACAATTAATTTTGTTTATAATAATTCTAACAAAATGGTCACTTGCACACTTTGTAGAATTGGGAGGTGTAAACATATCAGTTCAGTGTAAGAATGCAGATTCGAGAAATGGAATAAGGTGAGGGAGCCTCCATCCATGATAAAGAGGCCAAAGGTCAAAATATCAGTGTTGGTAATGTAGAGACAGAATCAAATGGACACAAGGGCATAAGGGAGAAACAAAAGTTGATAGAGACTGTAAGAATCTTGAAAATAGAAGCGCATAGTACAAAGAAGACATTATGAGGTTGGTGAGAGAACAAAATCAGATAAATGCTCAAGTGATGCAGAACTTAAACCAGTTGCAGAGGCAAACAAAGAGGGGATCAAACTCAAAACAAGAGGAAGAAGGCAGGTATCATGAAAGAAGAGATGAATGTGGAAGAACTGGTTATTCAAGAAGTGATAGAAGAACTCATAGACATCACTCACCTCCCCACTCAACAAGGAAATTTTATGCATTTGAAGATTCCATAAGCAGTCCATAGGTGTCTCTTGTTAGGCACCAAATAAGGAGACATGTAGTGGATAGTTTGCAAGGAGAGTTGAGGAAGATTAATCCACCATCCTTTGATGGTGAAAGAGAAAAGGAAGATGATGTTGAAGCATGGTTTCTTGGACTCAGAAGGTATTTTCAATTGCATAGCTATTCATCAAACCTAGAAGCAAGAATTTCCACCTACCATCTACATGGGAAATTTTTTATGTGGTGGGACCAACTGAAGCAAGTTGAGAACATTAATGAGCATAGGATCACTTGGAAGCAGTTCAAGAAGTATTTTCAGAAGGAGTACCTCTCAAAGCCCTTCTATGACAAGAAAATGCAAGAGTTTTTTGAAATTAGGCTGGGAAGCATGACCATGGTAGAGTAGGAGAATAATTTTTTAGGGTTGCTAATGTATGTGGGGTTTATAAAATATGAGAATGTGAAAGTACAAAGGTTCTTGAGTGGACTTCCATCCTTTTATAAAGAGAAGATTCAATATGATGAACCTATCTACCTTGATTGAGACCATCAGGAAGGATAAATACTTGTATGAGTAAGGCCAAGGTAGAGAATCCATGTAGAAGTCTTGGAAGGACAAGAATAAGGAGAAGTGTGATCAGAGGAGGAAGGGATTCAAAACTCCTTTCAATAGAAATGAGCCTAATAAAAATCATCAAGACTAGTATGATAAGGATTAATCCAAGAAAGAAGACTCCTTGGGAAAAAAGGGAAGACCCCCAACACAATGTTGGGGATGTAAAGAAGATCACGTGTACAAGGATTGCCCACACAAAAAGGACAGAGTGAAGATTGTGCACAACATCCAAGAGACTACAACAGTCGAAGACATGGGAAGGATTTATGCAGCCTTAGATGATTGACAAGTAGAGTATCAATCCAATGCGATTGAGGTAGAAAGTAATATCATAAATGGTCATGTTGCTATTTTAATTGATTCGGGATAAATTCATTTTTACATTGATCCTAAAATAGTGGATAGATTGCATTCAGAGAAAAGTAATCTTGGAAAATCAAGTTTGGTTTAGCTAGCCACTAGAACCAAAAGGAGAAGCCATGATATGGTCAGAAGTTGTTCCATAAGTCTTAATGGTGTGAATACTAGTATTCATCTAAATATCATACCATTGGGGTTTTATGATATTCTAATTGGAATGGATTGGTTGGACAATCATCATGTTGTCCTCGATTGTCATAACAAGACATTTACATGTCATGATGGAGATGAAAAACGGAGCATTGTGAAAGGATTTCCAAGACCATCTCTATAAGAGATATTCCATCCTTACAGTTGAAAAGATGTTTTAGAAAAGGATGTCAATTGTATGCAGCCCATGTGGAGGAGACAGAAAAGACAAAGGGGCCAAGCCTTGAATATTTTTCGATACTATAAGAATTTGAATATGTATTCCAATAAATACTATGGTTTCCACCAAAAAGGGATATAGATTCCTCTATTGATTTAGTGTCAAGAGCTGCCTCGGTATCAAAAACACCTTACAGAATGAGTACCCCATAATTAAAATAACTACAAATGCAATTGGAAGAATTGTTGAAGAAAGGGTACATACACCCAAGTGTTTCACCTTGGGGAGCACCAGTACTCTTTGTCAAAAAGAAGAATGCAACTTTGAGGTTGTGTATTGACTTTCGACAGCTGAATAAATCCACTATGAAGAACAAGTACCCTCTACCCAGAATTGATGACCTCTTTGATCATCTAAGAGGAGCAAAGATATTTTCCAATATTGAATTGATATTAGGATACCATCAGGTAAGAATCAAAGAAGAAGACGTCCATAAGACAACCTTTAGAACTAGGTATGGGCATTATGAATTTGTAGTGGTATCATTTGTACTGACCAATTCACCAGTTGTCTTTATGTGCTTAATGAATGGCATATTCAAAAATTATTTGGATAAGTTTGTCATAGTATTCCTGGATGATTTACTTGTCTATTCTAAGTCTAAATAGGAGCATGAACATCACCTAAGACTGGTATTGCAAGTGTTGAGAGAATATCAGTTGTATGCCAAGTTGAGTAAGTGTTATTTTTACAAAGAACAGATCCATTACTTGGGACACATTATTTCAGAACAAGGCACAGTAGTGGACCCAGAGAAGATTGAAGCCATTAGAGGATGGACAACACCCAGGAATGTTTTAGAAGTCATATCTTTTATGGGGTTAGCTGGTTACTATAGAATATTTATAGCAAGGTTCTCTAAGATTGCTCATCCATCACTTCTTTGCAAAAGAAGGGAATTAAATTTGAATGGACATCTAAGTGTGAAGAGAACTTTGATCTGTTGAAACAATTACTTACTAGTGTGCTTATTTTAAAGATTGTTGACCCAAATGAAATTTTTTTGGTATGTACGGATGCATGTAAGGAAGGACTTGGTGGAGTCCTCAATCAAAATGGACATGTCATTGGTTATGAGTCCAGAAAGCTTAAGGAACATGAGAACAAATCTACCACACATGACGTGGATCTTGTTTCCATTGTTCACGTATTGAATATGTGGAGGCATTATCTCATGGGAAAGAGATTTGAATTAAGAATAGACCACAATGGTCTAAAGTATCTTTTTGAACAACCAACTTTGAATGTCAGGCAAACAACATGGCTGGAATTTTTGAGTGAATATGAATTTGATATCAAGCATATCAAAGAAAAAGAAAATAAAGTTGTCGATGCACTTAGTATAAGAATACATCTCATGCATGTTACAATTGTCAGTATGCATCAGTCAGACTTGAAGAGTAGAATTTTAGATGTGGTTATTATAAATCAGCATTACCTACATGTAAAAGAAATCTTACAGCAAGAAAATGTACAACATAAAATTAAAGATTATGAGATGAAGATGGATTACTTATGCACAAAAATAGAATTATGTTCCTAATTCCGAGGAACTTAGGAATTTCGTACTAAATGAAATGCATAATGTTCCATATGTCAGACATCTCAGTTACCAGAAAATACTTACAGCAGTAAGAATTCAGTTCTTTTGGTCGAGAATGAAAAAATATGTTGTTGATTACATCACCAGATGTATGGAATGTCAGAGAGTGAAGGCTGACCATAGACACCCAACGGGTTTGCTACAACCATTACCAATTCCAAAGAAGAAATGGGAAGTGATAACCATTGATTTTATAACTAAATTTCCTAGAACAACAAGACAACATGATTCAATCATGGTAATGGTTGATAAATTAACAAAGGTTGCTCATTTTGTTTATGTAAAAACAACTCATACAACAGCTAATGTTGCATAAATTTACATGAAAGATATTTATAGGTTGCATCGGATACCTAGGACAATTGTTTCGGACAGAGACACAAAGTTTACTTCAAATTTCTGGAGTGGATTGTTTAAAGGATTTGGTACAAATCTGAACTTTAGCACAACTTACCATCTGCAGTCAGATGGGCAGATAGAGAGAGTAAATTGAGTAATTGAAGACATGTTGATAATGTATGTGATGGATAAGTCATATAAGTGTGAAGATTACTTGCACTTGGTTGAGTTTTCCTATAATAATGGGTATCAAGCTTCATTGAAAATGATCCCATTTGAAGCCTTGTATGGTAGGAAATGAAATACTCCGGTGAGTTGGGACAACCCAACATATAGAGTGGTACTTGGGCCAGAATTGCTCGAGGATATGGAAGACCAGATGGTTAAGATTAAGAAGAATTTAAAGGAAACTCAAGATAGACAGAAAATTTATGCAGATAAGAACAAGACAGCTAGATAATTTAAAATAGGGGAGCATGTTCTTTTAAAAGTGAAGTCCAAGAAGAGCTCTTTGAAGTTGGGTAGTTGTACAAAGATGGCAGCCAGATTCTCTGGTCCATTTGAGATATTGGACAGAATAGGGCCAGTTGCATACATGCTTGCATTGTCTGCTTCCATGAATGTGCATAATGTATTTCATGTCTCTTTGCTAAAAAAACTATATACATGATCCTAACCATGTAATTGATTGGAATCTGATTCAGGTAGAGACAAAGGGAGACTTCCAAGTCCATCCAGTGCGAATATTGGACAAAAAAGTCAAAATGCTTCAGAATCGAGTTATAGAGCTAGTAAAATTCCAGTGGACCTGCTATGGTATTAAATATGCTACTTGAGAGCATGAAGATTCCCTGCAAGTGGAATACCCAAAAAAAATTGAATAAATTTTGATATCTTGATCTTTGTTTTGTATATGCACTGAGGACAGTGCCAAAATAATAGGGAGGGGATGGGACACCCTGGGTTTTGAGCTCCATATTAAATAATGTATTTTTTTAAATGATGAGAGGCCAAAGTTCCCAAACAATTAAAATAGGCTAGTGTGCCTAAGAAATATAATTTTATGATCATTATTAATAATAAATACATCGCTAGCTTCTAGACCAACAAGGACAAGAGTTATATGGGGATATGATTCCATGATAGAGGGGGCTTGAGGGGATAAGTACTTATTTTATAACTTTAATTACCCATTTTTTTAATGGAGAATATTAGTTACATGAGCTTCTTGGGGCAAGGTCATGAGGTTCTTGATTCCCAAGATTTACAAAAAAAACATCCTTGGTCTGGGGTGGGGGTTCTCTTCTTGTTCTTATACTGATCGCTTATTATTCACTCATTCACTCAGTTGATTGATGTTCACACCTTCCATCCTAATCTCACTCCATTCATTCTTTCACCTACTCATCCCATCTAATTCGAGAGCTGGTAGGGGAAGGAAACCGAATTGCTGAGAAAATCCATAGTCGTTGGTTGTATAGGTTGTTGGTGTATTTCCAACCAGGAGTTGGTGCCTGGATGTTTGTGATTCCTTGGCATGTGTTTCAGTTAAATCATAGATGTGAGTCTTGAGAGTCCAGCAGAGAGATTCTTGACCAGAAGCGCTAGAGCCCTGGAAGAGATGGACAGTCTGAGGGACTGTGTGGCAAAGAAGGGGGTCCATTCTCTTGGGTTTTGCGAACTAGGTAGAAAAGAGATGGTTTACTTTGGATTGTTGTGAGTGTTGAAAGGCATGTGAGAGCCTGAGGGCTTAATGGCTTGGGAAGCCAAGTGACACCCTAGAATCCATCCTTGTGGACTCATAGCCCTGGCTCGGGGGTGACAGTGTTGTTGATATTTGGAATAGCAGTGTCTACAATTGGGTGGAACATCCTTGGTCTGCATCCAGTTGGTGTCTTGTTTTCAGAAAAGATAAGCTCTCTATATTATGGTTAATTACTTATGTATGATTTATTTCTCTATGCATTTATTAATCGTTTCATTTAATATTTAGAATAGCAATGCTTGTTGGTTATGAATGTGCATGTTGTATGGTTCCTTTCTTTTATGCATATGTATTAATTAGAAAGGTATAAGTAAGAGAAATATTTATGCGAATGAGATTGAAGTAGCATAGAATAGCTTGGAGGTGGTTGGGTACATTACAAGGCTATTGGCATGCTTTACAAGGTGAAGAACCCATGAGGGGCATGGGATGAGCAATGTCAGAATTTCATGATTTGACAGTCATTGCTTCACATTTTCTCGCCACAAGTCCATCGGTGATGTCCATTTTTGCAACTGGGAAATAGATCAGAAGGCCATTTTTCAGACTAGAGGTATAATGTTGTATTTATGACAATTTCATTTTGATAAGATAATATAAATCCTCTCCACCTCGAAGCGAGCAAAGATGTAGTCCATTCTTGGGACAAACTTTACTATCATGTCTTTTGTTCTTTCTCTTCTTCTCATATTTTCTCCATATGTATGTCCTCTTTAATTAATGTATCACATAAGCTTCAATTTACAGTCTTTAATGTAATTCTTTTAATAAGTCATCGATGAAAAGATCATGGATCATGTTGGTATTAGAGTTTTCTTATTTGACTTGAATTGTGAGTGTGAATTCTTATCAGGGCCAAGCTCAAAGCATGGGGAAGGAAAACTTAAGACTTTCAACTTAGAGATTGGACGTGCAACTCGAGGAAAGAAAATGGATGATGAAGAGAGGTGTGTCGAGCATGAGCATAACTTTCACAAGATATTCTACCGAATGTCAGACATGGTGAAAAAATTGTATGCATATTATGAGAAGAGATTTGCAAAGAAGGAGAAGAAGAAGAAAGTTAAATAAGAGGATAGTTCTTCAGTGAACCATGGCAGTGGAGGAAATCTTATTGAGCCTCCTTCACCATATTCAAGTTCAAGCTCTTCTTCCTCTTCCTCTCATTCTCATCATTCTAGTTTTCATCCAAGTACTTCTAAAAATCCATTGTTGAAACTAGATGTGAAATTTGATTTGCCCATGTTTAATGGAGAGGTTAATGAAGATAAGCTTAGTAATTGGATCAGACAAATCAAATTTTGTTGTCGTGTACAACAGATCAAAGAGGAAGAGGTGAAGATCTAGTTGGATTCTCTTTTGCTGGAAGGCACAACCCTTGTATGGTGGGAGATAAAACTTCAAAAAGGTAGGAAACATAATGGTAAACTCCTTTATTCATGGTTTGAATTTACATCTGCGTTGAAAAAGCAATTTTATCCACTGGGTTATGTTCAAAAATCCATGATGGAATGGAAAAATCTAAGACACGGTAAAGGTCATAATGTTCATATTTTCAAAGAGGAATTTAGGAAACAAGCACTTTCATTAAATATTCCTTTAGATTCTCATGAAACTTTGATGAAGTATATTGGTGCACTTCACAGTTACATTCGACATGCATTGTTATTGTTTAACCCCACAAAATTTGATGAAGTGTGTGTGCAAGAAACTCACCTTGAAAGCAGGGGAAAGAATATATAAGAATACCACCCAAAGAAATTTTCCAAGTTCAAAGGGAAAACAAAGGAAAATAAGACAATGAAAACAAAGAAAGAGGAAGGAAATCCCTCTTGCACACATTGCAAGAAACATGGGAATGATGACGAACATTGTTGGAAGCTACATCCAGATCTAAAGCCTAAGAGATTTAGTGGCAAAGGGAAACCAAAAATGGTTTCACCAACGCAACAAGACCTTGGTTCTTATTCAGGTGACGAAATAAGGATTACAGTCATTGGAGTACAAGGTAAAAATTCATTTCATGTTGGTTCAAGTTCCGCAAATACATCTCATGATTATGAAATAAGAAGTGAATTATTGTATATTAGAGTTGTATCTAAACACACAAAGATTGACACTCTATTTGATCTGAGTTCTCAAGTGAATTTAATCTCAGAAATTATTGTTAAAATTTGGGCCTAGAAACAAAATCTCAACCTAAACCATACCCTCTTGGTTGGGTAACTGACAATGAAAAACTGAATGTCACCAAGCAGTGTAGGGTTAGATTTTCCATTGCTTCAAAGTTGATAGATGAGGTTGTTTTAGATGTTGTCCCACTTCATATATGTGGCATATTTCTAGGAATCCCATACCTTTATGATAGAAATGCAATATTCTTCGGAAATGAGAACAAACACCATCTCACAAAGGATGGAGTGGAATACATTGTAAGAGCTCACAATATGAAAACAAATACAACTTGTGTTAGTGTAGGGCAGATGAAAAGACTCATAAACACTAATAATAAATATGTACTCATGTTTGTAAGGGAAAAAGATGATGAGACATATGATTCTTTCAAGGGATGTGATCCCTCTCACAAAGATGAAATGATTGATGTTATATCTAACTATGATGAAATATTTCATAAACCAAGTTGATTTCCTCCTAAGACGGAAATTCATCATGAAATCAATCTTCAACAAGATGTCCCTCTTCCAAATTGTTATAACCCTAAAATGCACCATACAGGTTTACCTGGCATCAGGCCAACTCATGCCTCTTCCTAGCCAAAGCCATGCTGAGTAA
>SNQJ01S0159831.1:0-13777 GCA_010110895.2 Picea sitchensis
AAGAATTGGAGTGTGACTCTAAAGAGTTCTACATACTTTAGCTTGAATTTATGAAGTTGTAAAAATATATTTTTGCACGTGAAGGAGGATGGGATTATATGGGATAAAATACAATAGTAAATATGTTTTAATTCCTTTCTTTTCCTCTCCCAATATTTATATGTATTTAAATTAAATTATGTGAAATTCAGGATGGAGTTACGTGTCAGGGAGGCATTGAATTATATACATTAATTAAGTTTAATAAATTCAAGTATGTTATTTCCTAATTAACCTCCTCGTGTTATAATATAATTACTCATAATTATCATATGAGTAATTAATTGAATTAGTGCTAAACTACTTCTAAGGGGGGGGAAGAAAAGGTAAATCCCCATTAATTACCAGGCCATAATTATTAAGTAGAAGTGTAATTACAAGGGTATATAATTAGTGAATACTAATTATCCCTAATGAGGGTTTAATAAATAAATATCGAGGAGAGGTACTTTAGGAGGTTATTAATTAAGTATTCTAAATCATATTACAGGAACTTGACAAATATCATCCTTTGGCCGAAGGAGCTTATGCACCTTATGGTGACATAGTGAGTTGTAATGGGTCCATGTGTCAAGTGGATACTAAGCCACATGTCACATTAAGAGACAGAGTATGGACGTCATGGATGGTGCATTTTCCAACAAGGTAGCTAGGATTCCCTTAGGACAACAAATGTCGATCATTAACACGTTGACGAGTTGAGTGGGGTCTATTAGGACAAGTAAACCTTATGCATCGATTGGAACTTAGCCATCAGTTGAGAGATATTGAGTGCATCAAGACCATCCATTGAGGAAAATGGAATATTCCTCGATACTCCAAATTCATAGTAGTGAGACCGCTCAAACCTTTCAAACTTCGAATGGATGGTATTGAGAGGGAATATTCCTTGATATCATATATGTCAGAGGTAAACAAAGAGTGAGTCAGGAAAAGTCTAAGGGATGATGGTTGTATAACTGCATGGACTAAATTTTCACCATGGCAAGCTAGGATAATACCATGTTGCGGCCAGGTTGTCACCACATCAAATGACATGGGTAACAAGATGTTACATGGATGCCACGTGGAAGTAAGAGATATGTTTCCTTTGTGAACCCGAAAAATTTGGAAGGTCATGACTTGCATTCCAGAGCTCAGTTCTGAGCGAAATTACCATTGTTGGAAAGATATTGACGAGCATCAAACGATGGAGATGTGTTACAGAATATTTAAGATCATTAGAATAAGTGAAAATTTAATACCTTGTCTCCTAAAAGGTACTTATGGGGTTGTGTACATTACAAAGTGGTATCAATGAAAGAATCAAAACTTGGACTACTTGGGCTAGTGAAAAATTCATATAATTTTTTCTTAGAAAACTTGTAAGGGGGAGATAATCCTACCCTACTCTATTTATCCAAGCATGATTCAAACAACATGCCTAGATGGACCAGAGAATAGTCACAAGGCTAGTTTACTAAGGCTAATATGATCCTGTTGAAAGTGTTTACTAATGCAAGGAACTTATCTGCATAAGTTCCTTGAGGAAAAGGATTGTAGATTGAAATTTTGTTGGGATTTTACTCAACAAAAAAAAGAAAAAAAATGAATCATGTTGGATTGCAACAAAAAAATCACATCATTTCTTTGGGGGAATGATATCCACTCCTATAGGAGTAGGATTGTGTTGATATATTATAATATAAAGACTTGTATGTGAATGCCAAAAAACCTGTTATAGGGATGCTTGAATCCAGGAAGGGAATGAACTGAATAGGTTGCAAATTTGCCTACAATTGTGGGCTTATGAAGCCTCTGGTAACTACAATTTTTGCTTAAATAAGAGATTAGGCCTTGTGATTATATTTTCCCATGTTTAGAGGACTTATGGAAATATGTGAGGTTAGGTTACTTGACTTGTCATAACTAAAAACCTGCTATTGGGATAATCCCCTTTTTACAAAGAAAAAAGGAGTCCTATGGACTGAGAATAACCCTCATGGAAGGTGTGAAGTTACATGAGCAAGTTCAAAAGCTCATGGGTGTGATAAGGGAGTGTATATCCTTATTAACTTAAGGGTGTATCTATGCATACAAATGAAAGAGGTATGCAAATGGAATACGTATGCATTGCAGGGATGGGTAGAATGCTTGATGCATGAGGATATGCTGGAATGCATATGGAAAAGATTGAGCATGCATATAACATGCATATAGGCTTATTACAGTCTATCAATGGATGTAAAATATGGTGGTGTCATAGATCATATGGTTAATGAAGTGTTGATCCAAAATGTGGTAAAGGAAGTGTTGTGGCACTTCTAATGGGTCAGGTTGACATCCAAAGGTTGATGGTAGCCATATGGATATGGCTTGGTATACTCAGATAGAAATAAGAGGGAGTTTAGGAAAATATTCCCTTGTAGAAATATGTCGACCAAGAACAAATTGAGGCATGAAGAGAAGCTATATCAGTTGTCTATTTCCTTGGGCACTTTTGAAATTGTCCATACTATATTTCTGGGGTCTAGAATGCTTTTATAGAAGTTGAGGCAAGAGTGTGTTCTTGCTAGTTTTTGTCATGTAAAAATTGAAACATAATGATGAATATGTTTGTGAGACTTACCATGTGAATGACTGTAAACTCTCAATAGAGAGGGAAACATAGTGGAGAGTATTCCCATGAGACTTTTCATAAGGATGGTTGTAGAATCTTTGGGAGGAAGAATATGGAAGTTTAAATGAAAACATGTATGAATGACATGGAAAAAGGTTCAAGTAGTGAAATTTCATGTTGAATATTTATATTTGTTTGTATATGCTTGAGTGCATGGATTGAATGCATTATAAAGTTACTTAATATGAAGACTGATATTAATACCAAATAGATATGAATGAATGATAAAACAATGTGTGAGTGATACACATGTATGATGTATGAGTATAAGTATACTAAAGTCACGATGATACTGCCTGATAAGTGAATTGTAAGAAACGAATTGCACTTGCCAGGATAGAAAAAATACCATGGATGCATGGTTGACTATATTTTGAAGAATCATGACTATTTGGATATGAATATTAGCTTGAGGGGGATGTGTGCCATATCCTCGAGAAATGATATTATAAATTGTGAAAGAGTAAATGAGCAGGGATGCTCTGTTGTCATGATAAAAGGAAACTTGATCAAGATTTTAAAGGATCGATTTAAATGGTCATGAACAATCATGAAATAACTACATTTCAATAGATACAGAAAATAAACTATAAGTGTTCCTATAGTAGACACATAGTATGTTGAAGCATGTAGTAAGAGAGTTGTTCGTGAAATCACAATGGGATAATGTGCATATGTAATTATATGCAAGTTTATATTCCTTATGGAATATTTGGTAAACAACTAAAATGGTAAAGCTGAGGTTGACTCAAGGTTGAGGCCATCACAGATAGTGATGGACATGCAATAAGGAAGTTGCAAGTTGAAGGAGTTCCCTATGGAGGAACTATGTAAAGACTATGTCAATAGAACATAGTCACAACCTTAATGATTGTTGAGAATTGGGAATTTGGATGCAAGCCTATATATATAAGAATCCTGGATTACATTCTAAAACATAATTCATGAATGGAAGACTAACAAATGAATATTGAACATTCTTATAACTAAATGGTAATGTGCAAAATGCACATGCTCATAATTCATTGTGAACAAAAAACTTATTGTTGTAGCATGATGATTTATCCAAGAAGGGTAAGGTGAACCTAATCAAGACTTCTCAAGGAAAAGAGCCAGAAGATCCCAATAGGGATTATACTGCAGAAGCAAATAAGGAGAAAAGGAGGAATATGTTTCCCACTTTAAAATTAGATTTTCTTAATAGAGTTATGAATATAAAAAAGGAACAATTGTGAAAAAAAAAGGAAAATAAATAAATAAGTATGTTTGAATGAATATGATGGTTAAGCTATGTTAAGTTAAGGTAGTGAGTCCTTGTAAAATAATTCAGCTGAACTAAAAGTACAGGGATGTGTAGAAAGAGTTGGACAAGGGAAGAGTTCCTTGATTACTTTCTTGTTGTTTATTGTGTTTCTATGGTATAATAGATTTATTTACTAATGTAGGTATGTGTTTTGGTATAAGGATGTTGATAGTTGTATGATTATAAATACAACTGAAAATTGGATTGTGATTGCACTAGATAACACATTAAGGAGCAATGTGGTAGAGTGCATAGAGATATGTTGGGGCATATCTAATTGTTTTTTATTGATTTAAATGCTATGATACATGCATTTTTATTTTGCATGACATATAATATATTTGTGATGTATGTCATGTGTAGAAATAAATTGGAGTTGTTGTGAAAGACAATTACTGATGATGGACAACCTCAACCAGATTATGAATATGAAAAGGTTGTTGTTAAAATTTGTTAAAGGGACTTTTAAAGTCCCCATAAAGCACCGCTAATGAGGTAATATCAGAGAGGGTGTTGGCTGCCATAACATGTATTAAAGTGTTCATGCCTATGTGGCATAAGGTATGAAGGGATTTGGTAAGAGTCTGCTCAAAAGTATTTTATTATCTAAATGGTATGCAAATAATTTTGAGTGGTTGTTGTATGCCATTGCTACCCAAGAAGGGTAAGATTCATGAAAGAAGAATCTGGATAATAGAGAGAGGAAATCTATTCCAGCCAAGGATGATTTAGAATATTTTCTAGAAAATTCATGAATCAACAGTGTCATGGGTACATTGACCAATAAAGCATGATTGGGAACAAAAGTGCTCATAGGCAGAACATTGAAATGAATGCATTGAGGAAATGCATGCTTTCATAAGAGGGTAGACAATATATTTCCCATTAAGGAATGAGGAACTTCCTATACTCTACTTGAATTGTAAAGGTGTTAAAGAAAGGAAGTGGGTGACCATGAGTATTGGCACCACTGGCTACCAGTAAGGAAATAAGTGTTTAGATGCAACCATATGAAACTTGGGTTTCATATTATAATACGTTAAATTGAGGACATGATTAGTTGTAGTAGGAAGAAGAATCATGTTTTAATAATGAATGAGAATTAATAAGCCTTATGCTGAAGAGGTTGGTTGAGCTCCAACACCCCATGGAAAAGTGTTTTTCATATAGTGTGGAAAACTTGAAATCAGTGCAAGGGTGCATTGGGTATGAATGTGGCTGTGAAAATTGACACATCAACTAAAGTCATTTAATATTTGAATTGCATTTGGAAAATTTTGTAAGATGAAATGATCCATGTGTGACAAATGATATTTCCTTTTTCTTTGTACCATTGATTAGATGAAAATGAGTTGACTGTTAGTATGCACAGTTTTGAAGATAAAATGTGCATGATAACTAACAACTTGTTTGGCTATGTGAATATGGAGTTGCATGAAGAAGGGTATAGGATATGGAAGCAGCGGAAATCCCATAAGGAACACCAATGTCTGTTGATCCATCTACTATGGGAAGGAAAAATATCATACGGGTGAATTTGGTTCCTGTGTGGAACATATTTGAAAACAAAATGTGGAATTTGGAAATTTGTGGGTGATAGATTTTCGAGAAAATTATGAATTGGAGTTTATGATAGCATCTCACATTTACTGTATGCATGTGATACAAGTGAGATGAAATATCTGTCCTGGAGGGACAGAGAATGCATTTCAAGCTATAAAGCATGGAAAATGACTATTGTTGTGACATGAGAACCATGTGACGAGCCATGATTTACCTAGAATATCTTGTGTTGTGATAACACAAGCCAGAGGGATGCCTCAACAGAGTAAGTCAGAGGTATCCCTCGGCTGTAAGACTCGATAAAGTCTTGAAAACTATTCTTGTGTGAGAATTTCTTGGCAAGGCAAGATGGATTTCCCGAGAGACAATATAGCAGAGAAGGGGATGTTTGAGCTTGGGCTTGGCCGGTGAGTGATAAAAAGGAAGATGATACTTCAATAATTCTTGCAATTTATTGTTTCGGATCATGCTTACAATGGATATGTCAAGGAAACAGTGGGCCAAGTTAGTAAGAAAAATAATTGGATGCATATCCATGGAATTTCACAAACATGTATTGTGTTGATGTGGATATTTCCTCTTGAGTTTTGAACAATAGAAAAATGTTTTTTGCATGTAATTGTGATTAACATGCTTTCTTCTTGAAATTATTGTAGGGATGTGACAAAGGCCAAGAGTCTGGAAAGAACCAAACCAACAAAGAGGAACCACATTGTTGAAGAAACTAAAAGAAGAAGACATGACTGGTTTTGTTGATATACAATGAACACCGAGGACGGTGTTCCTTTAAGGGGGAGGGGATTGTAACACCCTTGCTTCCCCCAACCTGAAAACATAATTATATTTTGATAGAATACTATAGAAAAACATGTTATGATTAAAATATTTATGCTATTAATGTAAAAATGAAAATGTCGACGAACTCCTGAAGAGATTTCCTACCTAGGTTATGATTCCATGAGCGAGAAACAATGAGGAAGTTTCCCTTTCCAGTTTAAAATTCAAGAAAAATCCAGATTGCCCATTTTTCTAGAATTTTAGTTCATTCAGGAAGTTGGTAGTTGAACTATCATCTTCCCACAATTATGAAAGGGAATGGGTGTTGTGGTAGAACTTCCTTGCCTCAAAATCATAGGCATAAAAGTATCCATCTATAAGATTGTGGGATGACCCACGAATTGGGGGATTTGACCCACAAAATCTTGTTGAAGAAGGAAAGAAACATGGGAAAATAGAGAAAAGAGAAGAGGGGAGATAGATAGTTGAGTTTGGGAACCGTTGTTTTGTGTAGATAGGAATGTGAGAAAACCTCTCTGGTTGTTAGAAAGAAGAGAGAAGAGAGAATAAAAAAGAATGGGTCTCGTGACCATTTCTGAAGAGGAAAAACATGTGAGACTCTCTGGTTTTGAAGATAAATGAGACAACAAACTACTCTAGGTGCAAGAACTGTTGGGTAGTGTTTTATAATCAAGTTGAGAAATGGAGTTGCCGAGTGTTTGAGTTATTGAGAGAAAAATTACAACAGGATCCCTTGCTTGGTGGATTAAAAATTGGGCTTCCAGGTTCTTGTGGGAGAAGAAGAACCTCTCTCTCATGGAATCATGATCTAGCTAGGGGGTGGACAATTGAGGAATACACCAAGAACATGGTTGATATAATGGCCAGATTTGATATACCATTATAAAATAAATGGGTGTGAGTTTCCAAACCCTTTTGGAGCTGACCATTTTAAGAGTTGACTTTGGAGTGATCAGAGTATAGTGTCCAAAGAATTGGAGTGTGACTCCGAAGATTTCTACATACTTTAGCTCGAATGTATGAAGTTGCAAAAAAATAATGTTACATGTGAAGAAGGATGGGATTATTTGAGATAAAACATAATAGTAAATATGTTTTAATTCCTTTCTTTTCCCATCCCAATATTTATATGTATTTAAATTAAATTATACGAAATTCAGGATGGAGTTGTGTTCCAGGGAGGCAGTGAATTATATATATTAATTAAGGTTAATCAATTTAAGTATGTTATGGCCTAATTAAATTCCTCATTTTATAGTGTAATTACTCATAATTATCATATGAGTAATTATTGAATTAGTGCTAAACTCCTTCTAAGGGGGAGAAAGAAAAGGTAAATCCTCATTAATTATCGGGCCATCATTATTAAGTAGAAGTGTAATTAAAGAGGTATATAATTAGTGAATACTAATTATCCCTAATAATGGTTTAATAAATAAATACAGAGGATAAATACTTTAGGAGGATATTAATTAAGTATCGTAAATCATCTTACGGAAAATGGAAAAATATCAGCCTATGGTCGAGTGAGCCTATACACCTTATGTTGACATGGTGAGTCGTAATGGGTCCATGTGTCGAGTGGATATTGAGACACATGTCACATTCAGAGATGGAGTATGGATGTTGTGGATGATGCATTTTCCAACAAGGCAGCTTGGATTCCCTTAGAATGACGTATATCGATCATTAACATGTTGACGAGTTGAGTGGGGTATAGTAGGACAATTGAACCTTAGGCACTGAATGGATATTAGTCATTAGTCGAAATATCTTGAGTGCATCAAGACCATCCATAAAGGAAAAGGGAATATTCCTCAATACCCCAAATTCGAAGCAGTGAGACTGCTCGAAGCTTTCAAACTCTGAATGGATGGTATTGAAAGGGAATATTCTTCTATACTATATCTATTGGAGGTAAATAAAGAGTGAGTCGATAAAATTATGAGGGATGATGATTGTAGACCTGCATGGATTGAAGTTCCACTTTGGAAAGATAGGCTAGTGCCACGTCGGGGCCAAGTTGTCGCCACGTCAAATGGCATGGGGAACGCAATGTCACATGGATTCCACGTGGAAGTAAGAGATATGTTTTCTATGTGAACCTGAAAATTTCGGAAGGTCATGACTCACATTCTAGAGTTCAATTCTAAGTGAAGTTACTATTGTTGGAAATATCTTAATGAGAGGTAGATGATGGAGATGTGATAGAGAATATTTAAGATCATTAGAAGAAGAAAAAATTTAATACCCCATCGCCTAAAAGGTACTTACGGGGTTGGGTGTGTTACATAGCTTATATTTTGGGGAAGGATTTGGGGTAAAAGCATTATCAACAAACCTTGACATCCCGACTTTCAAACATGGGGTCAACCCAGTTGCTCACATTTAGTAATGTGAGAAAGAATGGAGAAGAGTATGGTACCGAGACGAAAGGGTGTGGCCGCACATGTTCTTGAATACATTGGATTATATACCACATAAGTGGTTTAAAATTGAAGAAGTATGTGGATAGAAATTTGATTGGAACAAAATCAAAGGGAATTTCATTAAAGACTTTGAATTCAAAAATGAAGAAGCGCTTTTCCAAGAGGTAGCAAGAGAAATGATTTTTTTTTGGAAAACCCGAGTATCAACAAAATTCAAAAGAAAGGAAAATATAAAGTCAACATGGCATTGAATTTGACTTGCAATTTTGTGTCAACACAATCTAGAAAATGTAACAACTCGTTGGATAAATATGGAAAACTCAAATTTTCAGAGGCAGAGTTTTCAATGGAAGAAAAACCATCCAGGAGTACAAAATTATTTTAAAACATTCTTCTCGGTGTCCAAGGAAGAAAGAAAAGAACAAAAAGACATAGAAAAACATGACTTCCCCTTAAGTTATAAAAAAGTCGTAGAAGGAGAATGCCAACTGGATGAATCTAAAGCACCTAAATGTATGCATGTAGAAATCAAGACTAAAAAGTTCTTCATCTCAATAGATAGTCGACCAAAAATGGCCAGGATAGGAGAATATTGGTCTGACAAACAAACTATGGAAATAGTCGACCTACTGAAATATTACCAGGATGTCTTTGCATGAGATTACAGATGCCTGAAAGTGTTAGTACAAAAGATGGGAAAGATCAAAATCAACCTCATTGATCTGGATTTTATGAGAAGAATGAAATGAATACAAATTATTAAAATATTTTTAACACATAATAACAAAGATACAATAAAATTGGTTTCTATTCAATAAGGAAATAAGATGAAATTGTAAAATACAGTGGAAAACAAGCTTGTTGGAATGGTGGTGGCTTATCTATGAGAAGAGATGTGACGGTTGCGCTCATTCGCAAGAAAATGATTACAATGAGTCTATGAAAGAATATTTTACAATAAAAATGAATTCCAAAACCCTAGACATCCAAAAACCTAACCCTAGGAGATGAAGCACCAAAAGTCACGTGGACCCCATTGGGGTAAGCTAGTACATCAACTTCCCGGTGTCGTAACTTTTGCATAGGATCTCCATTTTAGGCGCACGATAGCCCATTAGAAATTTCTATCCAAGTAATACACATGTTTTCGTCAGAATCTGACTTTGTCTATAATATATCTTTGGCGAGCTCTAAAAATGCAATTTAGGGCCTCAAAACGGCCCCAGATGTCGGGGACCCAAAAACTAGGAAAAAACTACCAAACTGGAAAACTACCAATATGAACCAGTTGGAATAGGTGGGAGGCCACCAACATACATGTGGATTGATGCTCCCCCATTAGGAAGCAATGGTCTCCATTGCATTGAGTTCCCCCATCATATGAGGAAATGTTTGTTGAATTTGGCCCCGGGTGAGCCACTTTCCTTGGTGTAGGAGCTGCCCTACTTTGACAACTCGATAAAGCTAGATCCTTTGATGTTGAGTTCCATTGACATCTGTGTCCACAATATGATCACTATATTCATGTTTCATGCAGTCAGGGTTGAGCTATGTTGGTGTCAACTTCTCTTTTATCTCTAAGGTGTCCAATAATGGTGGGAAATATGGTTGAAGGAGAGCCACGTTGAATACTGGGAGTAGGCCAAGGAAAGGGGGAATGTTGAGCTGAAAATAATTGTCACCCATAGCCTTGGTGATGGTGTATGAATCATAATGGAGTGGAAGAAGATTTTTGTGGGGCTCTATAAGGCATTCTTTCTGCAAGAGAAACCAAACTTTGTCTCCCACTTGAAACTTATGTGGCACCTGATGCTGATCATGGTGCTTCTTATACTTGGCATTGGACTTCTGTAAAATATCTTGAACTTGTTGGAGGATGTGTTGGATCCACTCAATGAAATGGGTGGCTTTGTCATATTCAGGTGGAGCAGGAAATGATTTGGTCGAGGTGGCCGCCAAGGGTAGTCCAACATCCATGGGGCCCAATGGTTGGAATCCCAACCCCACCTGAAAGGGGTTGTGGCCATTTGAGCTATGTAGGTCTCAGTTGTAGCTATGATGGAAATAGGGAATACTCTCATCCCATGTGCAGGGTTTCTTGGAATTGTACATGCGTAGTATATGCACGATCATTTGATTGATGACCTCAGTTTGGCCATCTTTCTAGGGGTGGAAGGCAGTTCATTTGGTGAGCTTGGTGTCCAGTAGTGACCAGAGGCTTGACCATAATGTGATAAGGAAATGACTGTCCCAATATAAGATAATGGTTTTTGGGATTCCAAAATGTACCCATACTTGTTCAAATAAGATCTTGGCAGTGGCCTCTGCTATGATGCTCTTCTTGCAGGCGACCACAATCACCATCTTGGAAAAGCGATCAACAACCACAAAAAAACAATCATTTACCTTCTTGGTTGATGGAAGGACTGACATGTAGTCTTTTATCGCACAGTTTGTAGTTAGGTCAAAAGGCTAGAAGATAGAGACCAAACTGGCGTAACAGGAACCTACCCCACCCAATGTCACCACAATGGGGAGGTTATTTCTCTTTATGGAGGTTAGGCCCAGGGGAGACGTCCCTGGTAAATTGGAGTTTTGAAGAGGCTAAGGTATAAAGGTCAAAGTGAAATTCCCTCTTCACAGGTCACCACCAAGAGCAGATAGTTGGGATAAACAACCAATAATGAAGTGTAGGCCCAAATGAGAACACCTGCTCAGAGCAAAGAAACAACAGACTAACATGCAGGCTATGATTCAAAGGGTTAGTACTTCATATAACTATCTGATATCAATATATAAGCAATAGATATTGACGAGATCAATGTTTATTAATACAAAAGTGAAATAATATCAATTCATCAATAAATACCAAGACGATGTAGCAGTCAGTGTGTCCAATCAATCCTTTATTCAATAAATTATTTTAAACCACCATCTAATTGCCTATAAACAGAACTTGTTGTGTCAAGATGGAATAACCAAGGATGACGTTAGCCTTATTAGGGTTAGTAGTTAGTTAGGGTTTCAATTTAGCAAAGGGTTTGAGAGTTTGTTTGACCACTATCACTTCAACGTTGGAGGCCTAACATCAGTGCCTAAGGGTAAATGGAGTCAAATTAAGGGAGCATGCAAAGTTTGAAGGAAAAAGGATAAGGACTAGAGGGAAGGGTTCTGAAGTGCTGCTATGGAAGGGTCCTAGAAACAAAACCCTAGGGGAAAGACGCTCACTTGGTGTTGCTTAAGCATGGCCTTGTGCTCTCTCCTCCTTCCTTAGGTTTAACTTGGCAAAACAGCTAGCATAAAAGATAAATCAAGACACGAGAATGTGGTGAGGGAGAATGTTGCTAAAGCAAGGCCCTATCATAGAACCCTAGAAGCAAGAAGGCCCTAGGTGTAGATAACCTAGGCCTAAGACGTCTCCTCCTTATTGACCTTTAAAGGTACGACTAGCATAAGGGGAACAAGCAATAAGAGTGTACCAATGGATAGGCTCTTCCTTCCTTCTTAAATGGATGGAAATTTCTCTTTTAGGGGACATGAGACAATGACCTACTTGTGTGTTTGTCCCCTAGGGTTTTAAAATCAGAAAATTTTATAATAAATGCAAGAATATAAGACTACAACCATTCAATCAAGAAGTTTTGCAGAAAAACGCTTACATATCATCATCAAATAGCATTGCAAACCCTAGTTGTAAACCTTCCTTCAAGAGAAATGCCAAAAATGCCAAGAAATGCCCTCCTCCAACAAGTGCACCTCACTTAAAGAAAAGAAATACCCAAGTGGGGCACAAAAATAAGATCTCACTAGGAGATTGAGTGTTGTGTTATGTCAAAATGAGAGTAAAAACCCTCAATATATAGTGTATCATTGATCTTAATTAAATTTTAGGTCATAAAAATGGCCAACAAGACCAAAATACTATTTTTTTACATTAAAATGTCAAATTAAAACCCTAACTAAGATGTAATAAAGGTAAAATCCCTTTCAAGGGAGGCGGTAGCCCCTTTTAGGGTAGATGAGACATCCAAGAGAAAAATGTTAGCCTCCCAGGGGCTTCTCCAACATGCCACACGTGCCACTTCTGCTCAGTCTGCCTCCAAGAATGACCATGAATATGGATGAAATCATGGTAAGGATGGGGATGCTATGAGCCTTCCAAGGCCAATGTTCTATTGAAAAGGGGTCATTCCCCCTAGGCTGGGCTCTGCCAAAGTGCCTCTAGTGAAACATCCTCTTCTTCTCAGGTGCAAAACCTCGCTCAAACACTGTCCTATCTCTGCCCCTCTGACGGGTTCTTAGCAACCATTTGATGGGCTCTTCAACCCCATGGAGGTCCAAACTAATCATATCCCCATGTGTACTGTTCCAAGTGGTACCTGTCCATCAGGCATGGTCCTGCACATCAAAAACTACACCCTCCATGGGCTCATTAGTCACCGGGATCATAGCAATGTCAATCAAATTTCATCATTAATATTATCAAACACATGCACAAAACCCTGACACATCATTCAATAGCTCAAAGACATTACAAAAATCCACAATACAAGATCAAAGAAAAAGACAAAACATCCTATTGGGCTACTACCCACAAGAGATGGGAAGTTTCCAGGAAGGTTCCATCTAAGCCATGTAAATGAGGTGATGTGACTAGGGGATGTCCAGAAAAGTGGGTAGAGTGAGAGACAGGGATGAATAATGTTATCTGTGGGTGCCTTT
This sequence comes from Picea sitchensis, assembly GCA_010110895.2. Classification (NCBI taxonomy): domain Eukaryota; kingdom Viridiplantae; phylum Streptophyta; class Pinopsida; order Pinales; family Pinaceae; genus Picea; species Picea sitchensis. The sequence continues at coordinate 13,514 of SNQJ01S0159831.1, forward strand.
GTAGAAGGTGAGTTGTACCCATCATGGATGCAGTTTTTTCCAAGCCCATTCTTGCCTTTATTCTTTCTTTATTTGTTTGTTCTTCTTATTTTTCTTTTTATTCAAGGTCTAACCAGAGGACACTGCCTTGGCATGGTGAACAGAGCTGACATTGTTACCCACAAGTACTTTCATAGAGATGAGAAGGTTGTCTCGTGATGAGACCCCCTTTCCCTTGGCCATGCAACCAAAGGTCACTGCCCTGGCGTGGTAACCAGATAATGG
>SNQJ01S0159832.1:1530-21809 GCA_010110895.2 Picea sitchensis
AAGCTGATGAATTTGTCTTGATCCCCGGTCATGTGTGAAGAACATCCACTGTCTATGTACCATTCATCTTCTTCTTTACATTCTTCAGCGGTTAATGCTATTCGACAATCTCCATTGTTTGGAATATCTTTCCTTCTCCATATTGTGGTTGTCATGGAGACATATTCATTCATATATCTGCAATCTCATGCTTTGTGACCAAGATAATTACATTTGTAGCATACAATATTTTTTTCCATCAATGGGGAAAATGAATTATAACTTTTGTTGACAAATCCACGATTATTTCCATATCTTCTATTTACACCATTCATGTTTCTTGTGTATTTGTTCCTTTCATTGATTATCCAATTAATTGCCTTATGTCCAAAAATTTTGCAAGTATAACAATGACCAAGAAATAAATGTTGATACCTTGGAGTAAGTGGCATTCTTTGTGATGTAGTCTGTCTGGGTTCATGATCTACTCTTCTGTAGTTTCCTTCATATTTATTGAAGCTTCTTTGATTCCTGAAGGTAGGAGGTCTTCTTGGATATACATCTCTTTTGTAATCATTCATTCTTTCTGGTATCTTGGTGCACTTCTCAACAACTGTTTGTGTAGCTCTTTATTCAACCTTCTTGTTGGTATTTGCATCTTCTTTGTATGAAGTTTCACCCATGCATCCAATATTTGTTAAGTCTTTTGGCACTTGAGAGTTTCTTAATATCTTCCTCAATGAGACAACTTGTTCAAGTTTCTCACAATCTTCTTCTTTCTTCATCATTTGGACATTCCTTCCTTCTCCTATTCTTCTTTCTTCTTTGAGTAGAGTTTTCAAGGAAATGTTTTCTTCTCTTAGTTTCTCAAAGTCTTCTAATTGTTTCTTCAAGATTACAACTGTCTTTTCACAACTACCCAATTCACTTCTTAGTTTCCTATGTGTGTCTTTGAGCTTGCTATTTTCAATCTCAACATGCTTCAATTTTTTAAGATTCCCATCTACTTCTTGAATAATTTATGCTTCATGATTTTCTTCTTATTCATTGGACTTTTCTTCTTCAGTGTCATCTCTTTCAATCCTTGTATGAGGAAATTCAAATTCAACATGTCCTACTCCTTCACAATTAAAGAAAAAGAATTGACCTCTATTTGCTTCTTTGAAATATGAGATGTTGTAATTTTCTTCAACTTATTCTTCTTCTTCTGCTTCTTCCCTTGCATAAAGGTCTTGTAGCTTGTCCCAAATCTCTTTTGATGATGCACATTATCCCACCTTGGATTTAAATGAATCTGTCAATCCATCCAGGATGGTATCTATTGCCAATTTTTTGTTCCTTTTTGCTTCCTTCTGAGTTGCAGTCTTTGGTTTCTTAAAAGCATTGTATCATGAAGAAAATGAGAAAAAAACATTTGCCCCAAGAGATTTCAAGTAAGTTTCCATTCTATTACTCCAGTATTAAAAATTGTTTCCATCAAATGGTGGAATCCCATTTGGAATTTTGTATTCCATTTCTTCTTAGGATCTTCCTTCCAGTGGTTAAACTGTACTGAAGTTAACCCGCTCTAATACCAATTGTTGATACTAAGAGGGGGGTGAATCAGTATCAAGTAAAATTTAAAAACCTTTTCAACTTATACTTAAAACATTCAATTATATCCAATGAGAAATGAACAATAGTATAAGAGTTACACCAATACACCACAATACACCATGCACAATATATGATAAATAATCAATAGTTATTGTTCAAGGAAAGTAATGACTTCCAAAGGTAGCTACAACTTCCAAATATAAAGGGAGGGATAAAAATCCAAGAGGAAGATACAATCCTCCAATATAAAGAGAGGTTTGACCTCTCCATCCTTGCCCCTTCCTTCCACCCAAAAATATATGAGAGATAATAAAACTTTACATTAAATCATCATTATCAACCAACCATCACATAGAGCCTAATAATGTTGCCTGAGACTTCTTCAACTTTTGTAATTCTTCAATTATTGGAATACTCTGATCCTGTAGATAATATTACTCAATGTATTATGTGAAACTTCTCCAAGTTTCACTCCTTGAATCCTCCCCAAAAAGAAGTTATAGAAAGAATGGTAGACTTTATTCAATTCTAGTTTATTCAGAAGAGCGAACTTGTACAGAATTCCCTGCGCTCAATATTTAACATCAGATTCTTAAACTTGCACACAAGAAACTACAGTCTGTACTATTTCCAATGAAATTGTTCCCACTTCATTTGGATTCTCTATGAATAAATTATGACTTTTTTACCCGGAACACTTGTTTATTGACTAGCTTCAGGACTGGTAAAAAACCCTATCTTCCACAAAGTGTATCTCCATAATTATAGTGAATCAAGAGATGAAACTTTTACCACAGGTACCTTGATATGTCTTCTCAATACCATATAAATTTCACCATCTTAATCGTTATATAAACAAAGTTATAGCGAAAATGGTAAGATGACCTGAAAATAACATACCTTAGAACACATAACCAAAAGACTTCATCCTCCCTTGAAATCCGGCCTTCTTTACTTCTGATTTCCTCTGAAATTCGACTTGTGTGTCAAATGAATGTATAATGATATTTATTTATACCATTTGTGTCACTTCCTTTTAACATTAGGGCTGACCTGACACTTTCTTATTTTGTAATTATTTTCTTTAATTATCTTCGGGGCCTGCATGTACTTCCTTCTTCAATTCACTTTGTCATCTTCAAAAATTCATTTCTCCTCAACCATGAGGATCCATATGGCGTGCCACATACCACTAGAAACAACATGATGTATAATATCCATCCATGGGTGTTGTATCTGCATGTGCATTGTCCTTCATGGTCCAAATACATTGATCAATATTGTGGTCCAAAACCAATGACTAGGGTTGACATCAATGACAACAATCAATCTTCCATCATCATCAAGACCTCTCGGTAAACTTTACATATGTCATTTTTTCCTAGATAGAATATGTATAGCATAGGTCAGCCGTTTCATAGACTTTCTCCATTCTCATGAAACGTCATTGAACTGCTCAGAATGACACTTCTTTTTTGAAATAATGTAACTGCGAAGAGCATTCTTATTATTATTGATATTTTATTCATTGGATTAAATCCCCATTGTGGATTAATCATGTCATTATTATTATTTTTGTTATTGGATTAATCCCCATTGTGGATTAATCATGTCAGTAATTGTATAAGGACCAAATCCCCTTTTGCGGATTGGTTATCGAACAATTATAAAGGGCAGAATAATAAGTCAGCCCCAACAGTTATTATTGAAGACCCGGAATTAATTAAAGGTGGGTTTACCCACCCAGAGTGAGAGGTCGGCCCTGCCAATGACACCCTCTCACACGTGCTAGTCTTGTATATATAGGAGGCTAGCGCCTCACTTCTATCACACAACTCACTTGCTCATTCTCTTATGAGGCAAGCTGCAATTACCAGTTGGAGAGAGGAGTTATTGAAGACCCGGACTAATTAAAGGTGGGTTTACCCACCCAGAAACAAAAACTTCCTTATCATAAAAAACATATACAATGTTCAAGAGATAAAAACCAATACAGATAGTCCTCACTTTATCACACAACTCATTTGCTCATTCTCTTATGAGGCAAGCCGCACTTACCGCTGGAGAGAGAGGAGAAAAAGAGTGGTTCATCTCTTAGGGAGGACTATCCTCGGTATTGGTTTGAGTTATCTCTGAACATTGTATGCTTTCATTTATGATAAGGAAGTTTTTATCGGGTTTTCCCCTAGAGGGTTTCCCAAGATAAATGTTGTGTCTCTTGTGAATGCGTATTTCAATGATCTTGTTCTTATGATGCTCTTTATCTATTGAAATGCAAAGAACTATAATAATGGCATAAACATTAACATGGTATCGAGCCAACCCGAAGAAAACACAATCTGCAAGAAGAAAACGCCATCACAAAGACCGCGAAATTAGGTTCTTTGCAAAGTATTCTTTTCAAATTTCTAAACATTCAGAAAGTTGCACCCTCCCCCGTGATCAATTTGGCACCTAGAGCGACCTTTTTAGTGGCTAGATCTTCCTGAAAGTGAAACCCTAGTTTCACAAAAGTACTGCAGATCAGCAAAACCGGGCACTGTAAGTACCTCAGAGCACCGTGTATACCGTAAGCAATTCACCTAAAACTGCATCAGATTTAACGGTAAAAATTGGATTTTCATATCCAAGTACACCAGGCTACTCACCCCAGCTTAATTCTCCCTCGGTAAGGAAAAAATTTGATTTCAAGCATTTTCTACCTTTTGGTTATTTTGTTGCCTCAAGTACAAGATGTCTGTAGCACTAAGCTTGTTGAGAAACTAGAAGGCATAGACAACTGTTGTGCCTGGAAGTATAGGATCAAAATGATCCTTGCAGAGAATGACCTATCAAAATTTATCAAAGAATAAGTGGAGGAACCTGAAGTTGTCGTAAAGAAAGTGAAGCATCAAGGACTCAATCAAGACTCAATCAAGGCTCAAAGAATCATTGCAGTTCAATCAAAGACCACCTAACTCCGTATGTATCATCCAAGAACTCAAGGAGATGTTTTGATGCTCTAAGAAAACTATATGAAGGAAAGAACATCAACTAAAAGATGAATCTAAGAACTCAACTAAAGAATACCAAGATGCAGTTGAGAAATGATTCAAGAATATTTCTCTTGAATCTATGAAATAAAAGAATAGTTGAAATTGATTGGAGACACCATCTAATTTAAGACGCTAATTTGTAATAACGGCCCTAAATGGTCTCAAGTAAGACCTCGATGCTTTCATCCACCAAGTATGTGGCGTGAAAGGAGAAACTACGCTTTTGAGAGCCTATGGGAAGAATGCACCCAAGAAGAGAGACAAGGGTAAAGCCAATCAGGAAGCACTACTAGCAAGGGACAATGATCAAGCCCTAGCTAGTCATACAAAAGGAGGAAGGAAGAAACCCTACTTCAAAAGGGAATCTCTATGAGAACCAAGCAAACTATCAAACAAATTCAACAACCAAGAATCTCATTCTCAAGAAATTTCTAAGAAGGGACAACGCAAGGGATGAGATCTCATCTATACAATGCTAATATTGTGATAAGATGGGAATACAAGGCTAATAATTGTCCAATCGTAAGAGAAGAGTACAAGAGGAAGCACAAAAGGAAACATGCTCACATTACCGGGTTATTACGAAGAACCACCTATGAAGATGATTAAGGACCATGTCTTTGAGCTTAGCTCTCGATCTCACTGTAACACCTAGATAGGACACGTGGCTCATTGATAGCTGTGCATCAAAACATATGACGGTAAGAAAAATATTCTCTCTTGTATTTATGAAAAGAAGTTTTCTAAAGTTACTCTTGAGATGATTATCAATATCCCATCATGGAATAGGAGAATCAAACTACAAGCTAGATTCGTAAAACTCAATAACAAATGAAGGACGTACTCTATGTACTAAGCCTAAAGTAGAAGAACTTACTCTCCATATCACTTTAGACAAGAAAGGGGCCATAGAGTTTCCTTCATAAATGGAGAAGTTCTATGTGGGCTAAAGGAGAAACCTAAATGAAGCAATCATCATCGGCGAAGAAAATGGTTTATTTAAGCTGAAGGGTCACCCATAAATTGCCATGACCCATGCCATCGAAAACTCATGCTAATCCTTTGGTATAGAAGATTGACCCACATCAACTACAAGGCTCTACCCACATATGCAAAGTTGTCAGATGTGCCTACTGTAACTCAAGGTTGATCGTGAAATATATGCAAATGGATGTGTGGCAAGGGAAGAACATCAAGAACCCTTCCAAAGAGGGACAACAAAGGTAAGGAGCATTGGAATTCATCCATTTAGACGCAGGTGGCCCAATGCCATCATCCCTCCATTAGCTGGTATGTATACTATGTATCTTTATTGATGACTATTCTCGTAAGACCGGATATATTTCTTAAAAATCTAAAGATGAAGTATTCAAGAAATTCAAGGAATTCAAAGCTTGATAGAGAATCTTTCCGAAGAAAGATTAAGATACTCGTGTCTATAATGGAGGAATATACCTCAAAGGAGTTTGTGAACTACTGCAGAGATAAGCTAGATCAAGAGGGAACTCACTACTCCCTATAATCCCTCAACAAAATGGTGTAGCCAAAGAAGAACGTAATCACTATGGAAGCTGCGAAGACCATGATTCATGATCAAGATCTTCTCATGTGCTTGCTATCGGGGCGAATGGTACCAAGCTATGTAGAAGTGATTATCCCATAGTGCACTTGGGTTCAAGACCCCAAAAGAAATGTTCACCTAAAGCAGTTTATATAATCCATCTCAAAATATTTGGTTGTCCAAGATTTATTCATATACCGAAAGAGAAAAAAACAAGCCTGAACCCTCTGGAAAGAAGGAATATTTGTGGGATACCGCGAGAGGTATCCAAGGCCTTCATAATCTGAAGCATACATGGTCACCGCCATATTGAGATTCGGAAGCGGTGGACGGACCTTTGATGAAGAAGCAACACCTTAAGAAATCAAGAAGATGCCACTGAAGAAGTATATGAAGAGGAACCCGTAAATCCCAGGACTACAAAATACGTGAGGGAAGTTCCCAGAACCGCAGAACCAAGGGAACTTGCCCCGGAAGGAGGAGACTCCTAGAGATCATGATATAACGTGGTTCAAGAACCTGCTCAAAATGACCTTCTCCCATAAAAAGAAAGCATGCTTGGGCAAGAGAGCTTTATTCAAGATGGAGAGAGCGCATGGTGTTCCGAAGGAACCACGAGACAAGTAAAAGACCAAAACCATTCCCTCCGCCACACGGCTTTGGTGTGCAATCTCCTTGATGAAGAACCTACATGCTTTGAAGATTATTCAAAGAAGGAATGGGCGATGCCATGACGAGGAATACCAATCCATAATAAAGAATGATGTATGGGAAATAGTTCCGCACTAAAGTAAGGATGTGGTATCATCAAAATCGTCTCTTCAAATAAAAACATGTTGTTGATGGAAGTATTGAGAAATATAAAAGCAAAGATTTGTTGCTCGTGGATTTTCCCGAAGGAAGGAATCGACAATGAAGATACATTCGCTCCCGGTGGTCGATACACCTCGATCGTAACCATTAAAAGTTTCCATCATTAAGATGAAATGGAAGCCGCATCTCGTGATGGACGCGGACAAATTTCTTTCCCGAATGGTGCTATCGAAGAGGAAGTGTATATAGAGCAACCTCCCAAGGATTTGAGGTTGAAGATAGGAAGTCTTATGTATGTCGATTGAAGAAAGCCTTATATCGGATTTTGAAGTAAGCTCCGTATTTGGTATGGTCAGATAGACAGCTTTGACGCAGCTTGGCCTCTACCAAGAGTAAAGAAGACTCCAAATCTCTACTTCAAGATTATGGGATACGAACCGCATTATTACTAATCGTATGTGATGACTTATTCTTAACTAGAGAAGAAAACTTCTTCATCAATCGAATGTAAACAAAGACTTGCCGCAGCATTTGAAATGAAAGACCTTTGGTCTAATGCATTACTTCTAGGCCTTGAGGTATGGCAAATTCCAGAAAGAATCTTCCTTAACCATAAAGATAATGTACGAATCCAAAGAGATTCGGTTAATGCTAGAATGCAAGTCCATGAATAATTCCCATGGAAGTGCGGAATAAGTCGCTATCGACACTTCAGATTTGATAGATGCCAATCGCATTTACGATTATTGGATCGGGGCCGGAGCACCGGAATTTAACACTGCATTTCAAACATCCGCTTTGGTGCGAAAACACCTTGAGTTAGTTTTGGTAGAGCCCGCATCGCACCACTTAGTGGTCGCAAAACATGTGATGAGGTACCTTAAAGGTACAATGGATTATGGTCTCTATGATGCAGATCATGACTTCACATTGAGTGGATATAATCGATGCGATTGGGCAAGAAGCATCACCGCATTTTAAAAGAACTTCCGATGCTCGCTTTAGTTTGGGATCACCCATGATCCGCTGGGTGGCGCAGTAGGAAGGAATCCAAGATTGCTCTGACGTTGAAGTAGAGTACACGGTCAAGATGTTCTCGCTTAGCCAGAAGCTATATGGCTTCAAAGTTGCTGACATGCCTATTTAACTTGGAGATGAGACCAACCGCACTTCATGTGATAACCAGAGTCGCATACATTTTAGAAGTAATCCTCAGATTCCACGATAGGTCGGCTATCATAGAGATTCATTCATCATTTCATCCGCTGACATGGTACAAAGAGGAGCCCCGAAGCTCCAGTACATTAGCACGATGAACAAGTCACCGAGGTGTTGACCATACCTCTATCTCATGTAAAGTTTGAACACTTTCGAGATAAGTTTTGGTATAGTCCGGAAGGACCCTCCCCGAAAGGGGAGCATATATTTATTCCCTTTCTATGACCTAGTTGTTAGACGAAGCAAGATGAGTCATGCTTTGACCTCGCTGTTAGACGCAGCATGACTGCAGGATCCTTGCTTTCGACCTCGCTGTTAGACATAAAGCAAGATGAGTCATACCGACATCGCCGTTAGGACGTGAAATAAAGACGCTATGTGATCCTTGCTTCTAACCTTGTTGTTAGACATAAAGCAAGATGAGTCATGCTTCCGACTTCGCTGTTAGACGCAGCTTACGATGTGATTCTTTGCTTCTAACCTTGCTGTTAGGATGTAAAGCAAGATGAGTCATACCGAATTGTTAGACGAAAAGTACGACATCATTGATCTGTTTCCCACCTAGTTGTTAGACGTAAAGCAATATGATTCCTCGCCGACCTCGCTGTTAGACGTAGCGAGATGTTGATGTGTTACCTGCTTCTGACCCTCGTTAGATGTAGTTAAAGATGAGTCATGCTTCCTCGACCTCGCCGTTAGATCGCAGCATGACGCCAGGATCTCCTCGGCCTCGACCTAGTTGTTGGACGAAGTTTAGATGAGATGTGTTCCTTGTTTCCGACCTAGTTGTTAATTTTAAAGCAAGATGCGGACCCATTAATCGAGCTACTCTGTTCTAACATCCTCGCCACATTGAGCCAAAGGTAGTAATCGCCAACCCAAGGTCGCGGATGAGGTATCATTTTTACTGATACATTTGATGTAGATGATGATAGCATTCTTCGGAGAATGATGATGTTGCCGATGAAGAAAAATTTGTGATGACTCCTAAATATGCTAGCCAATGTTTCAAGATGATATTGACAATACTTTCCCCCAGATGCCACCGGGACATGATGCACTTCTACCGGGATGTTGATGAAGAATACCTTCTTGTTAAGGGGAGGTTGAAATAATGTAACCGCTGGCAGCATTCTTATTATTATTGATATTGTATTCATTGGACTAAACTCCCCATTGTGATTAATCATGTCATTATTATTATTATTATTATATTGATTAATCCCCATTGTGGATTAATCATGTCGTAATTGTATAAGGACCAAATCCCTTTATGGATTGGTCATCGACAATTATAAAGGGAAGAATAAGAAGTCGGCCCCAGCTAGCTATTATTGAAGACCCAAAATTAATTAAAGTGTGGTTTACTCCACCCGTGAGTGAGAGGTCAACTCGCAATGACACCCTTCTCACATCGCACGGCCTTGTATATAGAGAGAGGTTAGTGCCTCACTTCTATCACACAACTCAATTTGCTCACTCTCTTATGAGACAAGCTGTACTCACTTGAGAGAGGAGAAGAAGAGTGGTGCATCTCTTGGGAGGACTATCTGGATTGGTTTGAGTTATCACTTGAACATTAGAGGTTTGATTGAAAAGCCACAAGAAGTCATTAGATTGTCGATGTTTCGGATCAAGATCATGATCCATCTTCAGGACAATCTAGATCCGAAACGTCGACAAACTAATGACTGGCTAATCGCGGGTTTCCTTTTCGGATCAAAACTGAAAATCCCACCCACAGCAATCTCACTCATTGTATAAGCTATTTATGATAAGGGAAGTTTTTGTTGGGTTTTCTTTCCCCTAGAGGGTTTCCCCGTGATAAATGTAGCCAGGTCTCTTGTGAATGTATTTCTCAATGATCTTGTTTGAAGTCTTGTTCTTATGATGCTCTTATCTATTAAAATGCAAAGAACTATAATAATGGCATAAACATTAACATTCTTCTTGGTACACCTGGTGCTGGAAAAACTACATTGCTAACAACTCTGGCTGAAAAGCCTGATCGTGATCTCAAAGTAAGTTTAGGATCTATTATAATAAGAAAATACTGTAGAAATGTAATCCAAATTTTAAATATGTGGCTTATCAAATTTGACATTATTCTTTACTATCATATGTGCCCAATTGATTTGATGTCTGTATTTTAGTACTTCAAAATAAAACAAGTTTTCCTGGAAGTAATTTTATTTCTTACAGAAAAATTGTTTCTTTTTCCTTTTTACAGGTTACTGGAACTGTAATATATAATGGGAACTCATTAAATGAATTTGTGCCTCAAAGAACGTCTTATTATATTAGCCAGCATGATTTTCACCTTCGTGAAATGACAGTAAGGGAAACATTGGATTTCTTTGGGCGTTGCCAAGGTGTCGGGGCAAGATACGGTGAGTGTTTGTTTAGTTTTTTCTCTAAGTTACACCTTTTTTCCATTAAATATTGAGCCCGGGTTTATGCACTACCTTCCAAAGGTGCTGAAAGAACTTTCAAGACGTGAAAAGAAGTCAGGCATCAAACCATATTTGGATGTTGATGTCTTCATGGAGGTAGGCATATCTGCTAAAAAGAAATGGTTCTACTCAGAGTTCCTCAATTAAATCTTGAACACCTTTGTGTTTCTCAATGGGGTTTTGGTTTGATGGTAGACCTGGGTGTTTCTTACCATGATTCAAATCCTGAAAGACAAGGTTTGTCCTAGGTGGGTCGTCTTTCCCATTCAAGCTAGCTATCTTGCCTGCTAAGGCAGGCCCCCAAAAGTCTTCGGATTTCGAATTTCTCACATATTGCAGAACTTTATTTTTCTTATTGCTACAGGAAACTGCAATTGAGGGACAATGGACTGGCTTTGTCACGGACTATGTGTTAAAGGTTATTCTTCAAAAGCTCAGGCTTATGGAATACGAATGCTTCAGGTTTTCTAGGCGTACAGATTATTCACATAGGTTGCGGTGTCTTTGGTTTCTTCCAGATTCTGGGCTTGGACATTTGTGCAGACAAAATGGTTGGAGATCATATGCACCGTGGAATCTCTGGGGGCCAAAAGAAGAGATTTACCACAGGTGGGATAAGAAAGAATAGTTCCTTGGCACCACAGAAAATTTGTATTTGCATAATGTAGTAGTTCCAAGGCAATTTGTTGATTGATTGTTTTAATTTTAGGGGAAATCGCAATGACCATGTTTTTACGCACGGAAAATTATCACCCGACTGTTAATGACGGAAAATTGTACATGGGAGATCTCTTCTTTGGACTAGTCCATGTAATGTTGAATGGTTTCCCAAAATTATCGATGACAGTTAAGTCATCTTCCAGTTTTCTACAAGCAAAGAGAACTTTTTGTCTATCCATGTTGGGATTTTTCTTTACCCACATGGATAATAAGGATTCCACTCTCTTTGCTAGAAGCAGGGATTTGGATTTGTGTTACATACTCTTTTATGGGTTTTTCACCAGAGGCCGAGAGGTAATTATTATAGCTTTTGTACCTACATGAATTTCCATATCATTCATTAAACATGGATAGGAGCATGAGAACTCTTACTGATCCATTAATCAATCAGTAAACGAATTCATTTATCTTTTGAATATTCCGTAGATATGGTTGGAAGAATGAGAACTCTGACTAATATATTCATGAATCAGTCACACACACAGACACCCCTGTTTTGTAGATGTATAGGACTATGAAAGAATTCACTATGTTGTTGTATATAAAAGTAATCTAATAGGCCATCTTCAACTTGTATAATATTCAATAGATGCCCAGCAAAGAACTGCCAAAAAGTCAATTTCCAAAAGTGCTAGCCAAGTATTTTTCTGTATAGCTACATTTTGTACCATGCTCAGTATTTGCATTATTTAAAGTCGCTTTCAGTTTTGGCAAGATGCCTTACATGAATATAAATAATAAAAATTTAGTTTACAGTCTATTATCTCTTCATCGATCTCCCAATTCAAGACAATTAAGCGATTGCAGGTGAGATTAGATACAACCAGATGAACTGATCTAATTATGGACATTGAATCTTCCTAGGTAGCCTGAAATAAAAACAGCACTACAGATCCAGTTTACATGAAATGGTACCTATGAATAAATGATTGGAATCTGGATGAACGGAAACAAAATGTAACATCCTCCTTCACCAAAATGTAACAATGAAAAAGAAAAATAAAGCAGGCACGTCAAAATTGTGTTTTGATTGTCAGAACACTTAAATATTCAATGAGTAACCTCGTACATTGCCTTGATTGTTTCAGGTTCTTTAGGCAATTCTTCCTCCTCTTTATGATGCATCAGATGTCGTTGGCACTTTTCAAATTCATAGCCTCAATGGGTCGGAACATGATTGTCTCACAAACATTTGATTCATTTGTTTTCCTTATTGTGTTTGTCCTCGGAGGATTTGTGGTATCAAGAGGTATTTGACAGTATAGTATATGAAAATATAATTATTTACTCCAAAGAGAATAAGTTTTATGGCTATCCTGAGCTTTTGAATTAAATGAATTCAGGTTACAAGAAATGCTTGATTTTATTCATGTTTCTAGAACAGAGAACATACCTAGTTGGTGGATTTGGGCATATTGGTGTGCACTGATGTCCTATGGCCAAAACGCCATAGCAGTGAATGAATTTCTGGCTCCCAGATGGAATAAAGTAAGTGATATCATGTTTTGATTGAGTGTCCTATCATCGTAGTCTAGGAAAGAAATATTAAATATTGCCTTTCATCTAAATATTTCATCTTTGTGCAGCCCATCAGTAATAGCTCCAGTGAAACAGTTGGACGTGTTGTACTAGAATCTCGTGGATTATTTGTTGAAGATAAAAAATTTTGTATTGGCATTGGAGCATTGATTGGGTTTTGTGTTCTTCAACGTTCTATACACAGTTGCTTTAACATTACTGAATCATAAGTCTGGCATTCCATTATAATGTTTGGTTTGTGCTACTATTTCTCTTACATTCAAATTATCCAAAAAGTAATATCTAATAAAATCTCGTCCAACTACAGATTTGGGGAATTCACAGGTTGTTATATCTGAATATGTTATTGAAGATAAGAAAGAAAATAGAACTGGAGAAAGAAACCAAGGAAAGAAACATCATTCTGTTGAACTGACATCTCAAAAAAAGTCCAGTGGTAAGTCATGAGCTCTCCATAAATCCTTTTAGTACTTGTGAATTGAATGTTTCAATCTACTGCTCAAAGATAAAAGTACATCGTTTTAGCCATAGAGTGAAACATATTTCAAAATGGAGACAATGAAGTGAGAAACTTCATTGTCTCCATTTTGAAATATGTTTCACTCTCTGGCTAAAAAAATCAGTTATAATTAGCAATTTGTCACTTCATAATCTCCATTGTCTTCAATGGAGACAATGAAGTGACAAACTGCTAATTGTAACTGATTCTAATCTTGCAATAGACAATGAAGTGAGAAAATTGAATGAACTATAGAACTTATCTGTAACACCTTGTGTCAGACAACAGAGTGAGAGATGTTAGGAAGCCTCTATGTTGATCTTAACTGAGACTTTGAACTTGTTTTAGCTTTTTCTCGAAAGAAAGGATGAAACAATTGAACTGCAAAGAATGCAATCTAGAAAACTATATAAACTGGTCACATCCAAAGATTTGAAAGTATATTAAAAAGCATGCACTATTCAGTCATAGATTTAACAATTTTGTCAGTCATGCTTACTTGTCAGAGAGGGGAGAGAGTCTAACCTCTGAAGACAATTCTACACGTGATGGAGAAGTCATTGTCATTCAAGTCTCGGCACAACACAAGAAAGGAATGATCCTTCCTTTCCAGCCAGTCGATGGATTTCGAGAACATAAACTATTATGTTGACATGCCAACGGTATGTACATATACAAATCATCCAATTGAATTTTAATCTGACAATAGTTTGGCATGCCCAGGTTCTCTTCACTAGAACTTTTGGAACTAATGTTAATTTTGTAACAGGAGATGAAAAGTGAAGGCTTGGCTCAAGACAGGATACAACTACTTTGCAATGTAAGTGGATCCTTTAGACCAGGGGTACTTACAGCCTTGATGGGAGTTAGCGGTGCTGGAAAAACTACCCTAATGGATGTCTTGGCTGGAAGAAAATCAGGGGCCTATATAGAAGGGAATATAAGCATCTTTGGATTCCCCAAGAAGAAAGAAACATTTTCTCGCATCTCAGGATACTGTGAACAAAATGATATCCACTCTCCAAATGTCACAGTCTTTAAATCACTTGTCTTTTCCACTTGGATTTGTATTTCTTGCGAGGTTGACAAGAAAACTAGAATGGTTGATCAAAATTTCTCCCCCCCTTGCATTCAGTGCTTCAGAGTGAAGATCTCTTTCCCTATTAATGAGACTATGCAAGCGACGTTTACTCATAGATTTGTGTTATTACAATAACTATAGATGTTTGTGGCAGAAGTCATGGAGCTTGTGGAGCTCACTCCTTTGAGAGATGATCTTGTAGGGATTCCTGGACTGACAGGTCTTTCTACAGAGAAAAGGAAGAGACTTACCATAGAAGTGTAAAAATAAATGTAAAATTTAATTGATTATTATATTTATTATGAAATCTAACCACTCACGTTGTTTATCATGACTATCAGAGATCACAAAAACGACACACTTTGTCAAGAAGTTTCTAGATAAATTATCATATAATTCATTCATGCAAATATAATTACCATGATTCACCTAGAGTGTCATTGAATGTTAAGTTTTCTATCCTTATTTGTTTCCAATTTGGTTTGCTTTATTTTAATTCTATGCCACATTTTTTAAAAATTATTATCCTATGAATTTTAGGAAATTAATATCCAAGTGAAAGGTTATTAATTTCAGGGAATTAATATCAACTCATATACCATTGTTATTAAATTAATATGATGTCCCAAGTACAATTAATCATTACACAATCTCTCAACAATTGATAATTTGGCAGCTTTGCAATTTACCATCTTAATATCATTGTGTTTATTACATTGATCATGTCATTACAAATCAATGTAGGATTTTAAGTGTCGACAAAAGGATTTATGAGCCAAGGCTTGGAGAACCAATTGATTGGAGTAAATGACTTTGGCCTCGAATGATCCACACTCAGTCTCATGGGAGTCGAAGTTGATGAGTTGCTCCAAACTGACGCACTATTTCATCTAACCATGCTTGGTTAGCATCCATGTAAGATGCTCGAAAACAACAAGATCGTATGGGAGAGTGATGGATCTCTTGTGGTTGAAATCAAATTCCTCTTGGACCTTCTCTAGTAGTGCTTTAAACACATGACAATTCAAGTAATCCATTGGAATTATGAATTGTTTCAGCTCCTTCCTCATATAAACAGTCAAATATCAGGCAAGAGCATCTTGTCTTGCTGTGATGTTCATGTAGACTGCTTCATGCTTTCTTGCATGCTTGACCTTGGAAAATATTAAACACCATGTAGTGAGCTAAATGTTTGATGCATCTTCTTTATTGGATACACATTATTTATCATCTAACGAATAGGATGCGCCAAGCATTGAGAAAAACGAGCAGGATGCACAAGCATTGAGCCATCTAGATGGCTCAAGAAAATGTATGCAGTGTCACGTTGTATCATTATGACAGAACCACATGTAGCAAAGTCAAAAGAAAGAGTTTCAGAGGCAGAGAATAAAAAAATAGAGGCTGATCAAACTGGATTGTCACAAATGAAGCTTGCAATAAGTCTATTTAGTGTTGTATGTTGCCCTCCATTGACCACAATGACTGGACCAATTATATATGTAAGGTAAATCCAAACGCTTTAGTGGTGGCATGAATGCTATAGAAGGAAATCAATTCATTCTCATGATTAGTTTGTTTCTTTTGTCGTTGCATGTCCAAATCTGTTGATTTACCCAATTTCACACAAAGGTTGTATAGGCTTCATTAGATGCATTGAATGTACCTACAACTGAGAATGGAGATATAAATCATTGGTCTAAAACTTTGAACATTGACTACCCATGGCTAAATATCTTTAAGTCCTCCCAAAAACAAAATCTCATGGTCTTTAAGAAAAGTAACCACACCAATTCACTTCGGTGTTTCCTTTCCCCTGCTTAGGGGTATGCTAGTTATAGAAGTATAACAATGAAATACCCAATGAAATTACTTCATTGTAGGACACTAAATCCAATCTTCCTAATGCCATTGATTCATTACATGATACTAATGAAATACTTCAAAATGAAGTTAGTTATTTGTATAACAATAATTCTAGTCTTCTTGAGAAGAATATTTTGCACACGAAACTAATATCCAATTTCAAGACGAGATCAATTCAATATAGAACTATATTCCCAACTTTGTCTAGGGATTAAAAATTTCATATAGCCTTCTGATAATACATGTTGTTGTACAAGTTTTTGAGGAACTAAGATGTCACCATATCTAGCCACAAAATGAAGAGGATAGAAGACTTGGAGATCACTTGAATTTGTTTTATGTCTTGCCTTTAGTGCATCCCAAAGAATTTGATGGACATAAGAAACAAAGCCACTTTATTCTGCTATGATTACTTCATTCTATTCTTCCATATTTACCAGCCCAAGATCAACCCTTCAACTAGTATCTCCTTGAACAATCTTGAAACCCTAAGGAAGGATTGAGAGTGATCATCCCCTTCCCTTGTTTTATCCATCTTAACTCATTGAAGCATTCAAGGTTTTCCTTAATGGTTAGGAGCGGCTATCCCCTTGAGGATTTTCTTGGCTAGGGTTTAGTTCTAGGGGTTAGAAGTGGCTATCCCCCTTGGGTTTAAAACATAGTTGTCTTGATCTTGTGCTAGTAGCTCTTGAAGGGATAGGACGACACCTAGTGTTTATGAGGGGATAAACTCTAGGGTTTTCTCTCCTAGGAGGTTGACCTAGGCTTATGAGGTGATAATCCTATGATAGAGTTTCAAGTCTTATTTTTCCCTCGGTCTCCATTGAAGTGCTACATTAACTCCATATGCCCAATGAAAAGACATTGATATTGATACCTCCAAGTAACTTCTTCAATAGTCTAAAGCTACCCAAACGCATTTTTCTCGGACTACACTCTCCACATTGAGATTCCTTGCCCTAAGTCCTCACAATCTTAATTGAGAGAAACCCACTTCAGTCGGAGGAAAGCTAGATTGAAGTGAAAGAGGGTTGGTGAGGTGACAGGGGCCTTCCCTCTAATTTACGCATGATTGCACTTGAGCTTTCGGACTTTAGCTCAAGAATTGTGATTTCATGTGATAACACACCCGAGACATATCCTAGTGATCCTAAACCTCATTAGACAAGACCTCCTTTACCATTGGAAGTTATTCCTCCTCCTCAACCAACCTTGCCTAAGACTGATGATATAGATTTAAATATTGATATGGCTAGTATCTTAGCAAAAGTTAATGTACCTGTCCCTCTCAGTATTGATATTGTATTTATTTTTTAAATACCTACAACACAATCTCTATTGTGGCATCTTGGAGTGTCGCTCCCATAGCAACCACGTCAGAGCTAATACCTCTTAACGTCGCTCTTTCCAGCTCCAAGACCGATGATATAGATTTAAATATTGATATGGCTAGTATATTAGCAAAGGTTAATGTACTTGTCCCTCTCAGTATTGATATTCTATTTTTTTTTTTAAATAGCTACAACATAGTCACTATTGCAACGTCTTGGACTGTCGCTCCCATAGCAACCATGTCGGAGTTGATACCTCTTAACGTCGCTATGTCCACCTTCAAGACGTCTCTCTTGCCACCTCCAAGACGTCGCTCTTGCCAACTCCAAGATGTCTCTCTTGCCACCTCCAAGACGTCACTCTTGCCACCTCCAAGAGTGTCTCTCCCATAGCAACCACGTCGGAGATGATACCTCTTAACATCTCTCTTGCCACCTCCAAGACGTCTCTCTTTCCATGTCTAAGATGTCTCTCTTGCCACGTCCAAGACGTCTCTCTTGCCACCTCGAAGACGTCTCTCTTGCCACCTCCAAGATGTCTCTCTTGCCACATCCAAGACATCTCTCTTGCCACGTCAAAGACATCGCTCTTGCCACGTCCAAGATGTTGCTCTGTCCACGTCCAAGATGTTGCTCTTTCCACCTCCAAGATGTCAGTCTTACGACATCTATATGGGGTTTGGACAGTCAAATCCGAGATGACATGTGTCCACATGAAACATCACAATAAAGAAGAAATTTATGTCGTCGGAAAAGAGACGTCATGTGAAATGATGTTTGAGGGGGGTCCATTGTTTGTCATTCTCCCGACAATATAAAGTGGCAATTGCGTCGAACACGTCGTCGGAATTTGACCCAAATGTACTAGTGAATCCCTCTCACCTGGAACATTTGAGTAAAAGACCTGTTCACATTCGCTTGGAAAAACATAGCGATCATGTCCTCTTTCAAACATCGTTGTTTTAATCATTGGAAATTCGTTGGCATGTTGAATAACAGTTCTTTCCTCATCGCATTCATGCATTTGTAACCTATACCATTTGACATCAAACAGAACTAATTTGAAGGAATTAAAGTCACAGTCAAGTATATCGTTTAAATACCCATAGTATCTATTTTCAAATTCTTGGGGATGTATTTCATTCCTAGAGGAAACATTAGTGACCTAGAATACTACAGTTATCCCACTATCAAAAGTTTTCCTGGTTTCATCCAATTGTTTGATGCAAAATTTACGACCATTGCACCACATAGCCTTGTGGTATTTCAACTGCAATATGTCAGATATGTAAAAGATATTGTATTGTCAATTAATAAATTAACATATATATTTATATAACTTCGAAAGTATCTGAAAAATACAGTACACACGTAGTCACATTAATATAATATAATATAAAATAACTGAATAAAATGGGTGAGTTTTCTTACCTGCCCATCTTTCAAACAATATGTTAAATCAATTTCCCTTTGCGACAGTGTAACATTGGCATCTTCGTTATGACGAGCTTCTCTAACCAATTCAGACAGTTGTTGCCATGATAACCTACCTCCATTATGTTGTTTACATCTTTCAATCCATACATTCATCTAGTCAAGATTATTTGCAATGTATAAATGCAGTGCATCCCACTCTTGAGCAACTGAATCAAAAAATCATAATTCACCAATATTAAATATTAGTTATAACGTCCAATATGCAAGTTATAAATATTAATAATTTATGAAATAAATTATATTAATATATTAATGAGTATGATCATATACACAAAAAATGAAACTCTATATGTATTACTAATATAAATCTCCACAATTATTAATATATTACTGTACATTTTTTGAACCTGCACAGAATAGATCTAGCTAGAAAATACCACACACATTTGCAGAGAGAAAATTGAGAAAGAAGAAGCAAGAGAGAAAGAATGGAAGAATTCTCATTAACCGTATTCCACACTCAAAGAGTGAATAATTTACAATAGATATAGTATACATGAGTAACTAATGAGCCATAGTGGTGGTCTAGAGTGATCTGGACACACACCAGTAGTTACGGGAGTGAACTGCCACCCAGTCTAGTCTCTCAGGCAGTTACAGGAGTGAATTGCCACATGATTGAGTTAACTAGTCAACCAGTCTCCAGTTAATTGACTGAACAAAGTATAGTGAGGATTATATCAAGGAATCAAGGGTAATGTGCCATTCTGGTGATGATCCCAAGGAAAGTGTGCATTAACATGGTGATTATCCCAATGTTGCATGGTGACAAAACCAATGCAACATCTAGACTCAACTCAACTAGTCAAACTGAAGTGAAAACTGAAGAGAATATTCTCCCTAGAAGAATATTCTTCCTAAAATATAGGAGACTGGATAATGACTAATAAACAAGGGAAAACCTTAGGAAAAATAAATCCTAGGTGTGTGTGAAGTAACTCCAACAATTACCTCTCATTTTTTTCATTCTACCTTTCCCTAACAGATGCTCCTGATCTTCAAATTTTTTGATAGAGTTCACATCCCAAATCTGATCCACTACGTGCATAGTTAGCACTGCTAATTTAGGAAGATATTGACCAATATACACC
>SNQJ01S0159833.1:10748-21805 GCA_010110895.2 Picea sitchensis
GGTTTCTTGTCTTGGCGATGGAGGAAGGAAGTTGGGCATCACCTCTGCACATGTGTGAGCTTCTTCTCCAAATTCCTTTTTATGGCAATGATCCTCGACATCCCTTTCACTCACCCTTCATTCTTGTTAGCAGCCCATGCACTATGTCGGTCGCTCTAGTTTTCACCTTCGTCCATTTACTCATGACTCCCCCTTACTCTCTTTCACCGTTGGCTATGCCTCGGCTCCGAGGGAAGCCTAAGCGAGGTCATCTCTCATACCAAAACAAAGTGGCCATGGCCAGCCAACACCCGCTTCTCCCTGCTCTGTCTCCCAGCTCCTCACCCCCTTCCTCTGCCCAATCCTCCCCAAGTCAGAGTGGTATTCCACCTTTGTCTTTGTTGTGGGTTTGTCGTGTGGAGTGGTTTGACCTCCACAACATCTATCTCGGCTTTACTCCTGGCCCAATCCAGGATATGGCCTCGTCTTCACAACCACCCTCGGTCTGCCCAGCGAGTCCACCACCCTCTGCCCCCTCACCACCAACCTCTATCCTCTCCCCACCACCCTTTGTCC
Organism: Picea sitchensis; assembly: GCA_010110895.2. NCBI lineage: Eukaryota > Viridiplantae > Streptophyta > Pinopsida > Pinales > Pinaceae > Picea > Picea sitchensis. The sequence continues at coordinate 11,304 of SNQJ01S0159833.1, forward strand.
CATTGACATCCTTTGCCCCTTTTCCTTCTCTGGAGGAGTTCCCTGCTCAATTGGAAGAGCCTTCGAGACAAACCCATCTTTGCTTCTTGTGCGAGATTTTGGGACTCGATGTTGATACTACAAGATCTAGTCTGTGTGGTCAGAAAGGATGTGGATGATCTTTGCTTTTGGTTGGAACACTTGGACCAACACACGGAGTAAGTTGAATCTCTACTTGTGACCCTACTCCACTCCATGCACGCTACAGAACTAGCAACCAGTGCCCCAACTACTTCAGAGGTGATTCTTGCGCCAACTATACAAATGGTTTCTGAGGGTGACGTGGACAAGCAAGAACATCAAACACCATGAGAGTTGGCAGACACATAAGTGTTACCATGCATGTTTTACTCTGTCAATTGTTAATGTTTTTTGGAGAATTCCTCTTAGGCCATTAGAGTTTAGCATAGTCATATTTTTTTTTTCTGTCAGGAGATTGTCTTTTTGGTCTTATAGTTTATATGAATGGTCTGGTCGAATCGGTTTCCCTACGGGGCGATTATGAATATGTTGTATAATCGTCAGTTACCTACAAAGACAAGAGACTAACTAAATTGGTTTCCCTTCAAGACAATTCAACACAATCAATTCTCTGTTATCCTAGATGATACTGTAATTTTGTTCCATGAAAAGTAATATATAGATTGTAAAAAAAAAATACAAATCACATTATTTATGTATTGATATAAGTACATAAATAAATAAATAAAAGAAAAACAAAATTTCTTGTTTTATTATTATTGATAACAAAAAAATCATGGCTAAAAGATAGATGTATTCTGATTTTATAGGTATCAAAACTTATACTTTCAAATATTATTTTTTATAGGTCAAAACTTATACTTTGAAATATTATTTTTTATAAAAGAAAAGACATATGATAAGCCAATTTTTTTTACATATTATGAATATCAAAACTTCAAAATAAAATATTATCAAAACTCTGATTTTATAGGTATCAAAACTTATACTTTCAAATATTATTTTTTATAGGTCAAAACTTATACTTTCAAATATTATTTTTTATAAAAGAAAAGACATATGATAAGCCAATTTGTTTTTATATATTATGAATATCAAAACTTCAAAATAAAATATTATCAAAACTCTGATTTTATAGGTATCAAAACTTATACTTTCAAATATTATTTTTTATAGGTCAAAACTTATACTTTCAAATATTATTTTTTATAAAAGAAAATACATATGATAAGCCAATTTGTTTTTACCTATTATGAATATCAAAACTTCAAAATAAAATATTATCAAAACTTCAAAATATACTATTGTTCTAGTTATAGAAAATTGCATTATTCCGTAGGTTCTGTGCCATTATTTATAAGAAATAAGAAATCGTTTTGATCCTAGTTTCGGATCGGAATGGATGGATGGGGATGTTGATAAGGTTGAGCTACCGGAAATGTAGCATAATGGTAATGCTGAAGTTCGTTCAGGATCCTTACAAAAAATGATGAACTCTAATCCCTTTCCAGTGGGAAGGCGGAATGGATAGAGGAATAGTGGATAAATTCCTATGAATATCAAAACTTCAAAATAAAATATTATCAAAACTTCAAAATATACTATTGTTCTAGTTATAGAAAATTGTTCTAGTTATAGAAAATTAAGAAATAAAATAAAAATAGAAAATCTTGTGTTAGGAGACTATTGTTTGATCCTTCCATCAAAATTATTCTAACTTCTACCTATTGAGTTTCCTTTGAGTGTACATATGCAAGCATGTTGTGGTCATGAAAAACATGAGTAAAAGTGAAAAGCTCAAACATTCACAGTGCCAAATCTTTCCATAGATCCACTTGATAACCACTTGATGATGAAAATGAATTCATCATTCATCCCATTTATAACCAAATAAGAGTCTCCAATGCAATTTTCATATTTATGCAAAATTATTCCTTCCATAACCTTAAATTTGATAAACTACGCCTCGAAGATACATAAAACTCCATTAGCATATTTATCAATAACAAAATCCATAAAAAATATTTATGGATAAATAAATCACCTATCAATACAGGTTGGACTATATCCATTAGCATATTTATTAATAAAAAAACTCCATAAAAAATATTTATGGATAAATAAATCACCTATCAATCCAAGTTGGACTATATCCATTAGCATATTTATTAATTAAAAAACTCCATAATAAAAAAACTCCATAAAAAATATTTATGGATAAATAAATCACCTATCAATCCAAGTTGGACTATATCCATTAGCATATTTATTAATTAAAAAACTCCATAAAAAATATTTATGGATAAATAAATCACCTAACAATCTAGGTTGGACTATATATATTTTTCTATCTAGTTAATAAAGATGCTAAAAATAAATACTAATGAAATAAAATAATGAAGATGTTAAAAATAAATACTAATAAAATAAAATAAATTTGGAGAAATTATTACTTTATTTGGAGAAATTATTACTTTATTTGATATTTAATATTTAAAACAAACATGGAGAAATTATTGTTTTATTTAATTTTTTGTATTTAAAATATTTAAGATGGTCAATTCTTGTTAGTTCAATCGATTAAGGTGTGAGTTTTATTTGCTAAAAAACCTGAGTTCAATAACTTTACTGTAAGTTTAGTCCAAAAGAAACATCCAAAAAATAAATTTAAGATGAAAATAAATTTATCTTATTTTTAATTATTTTAAATATTTTTAATTTATTATAATTATTTTTTTCTATTGAAGAAAAAAATTATATTCCGTAGGAATATACATGTTATTAGTCTAAAAAAAATTGAGACCTCTTGTGCTTATAAGAACACTACTTCACCTTTTATAGCTTTTCAGAATTTTGACGTCTATCAAATAACATACTTTCTTACAGGTTATAACTATAACATTTCAGTCTTTCACCTCGAAGTGGATACGTCCTTGCTAATGTCCTATCATGATAGCTTTCTGACACTTCATCAATACAACATATACATGAATTAAAATTAGAATTCCATGGCTTTGGTCTCCTCATTGTCTATGAACGCATAAAAACCCAGAGTTCCCAGGGAAGAGACAAAGCATCCTTGGACTGAGCAACAACTTTGACATTGATTTATCTATAAATATGGAAAAACGAGATCCATTCAAAGGATTGGAGGGAACCCTTGATATCATGAAGTAGTGGTTCAAGACTTACGTTAGAGACTGAGATCTTTTGCATGGCCTAGTCAATAACCAACTTGGAGTTCCCCATAATCTGTAACTTTTTTACCACTTTCTTTGAAGCTATCTCCAATAAGGTATGCAAAGAAATGAATTATGCTTTGATGTTAGTGCCTCGCCCAAGAGCATAATGAACTTGGAGAAAATGGTTTTGCTTGAGATAAAGAACCCTGACCTCACATATTGGTGGACGATCTTAGCACGACTTGTTGAAGAAGCCCCAGGGTATTGCAAAGTCTAGCTTAGGCATGGTAGGTTGCCTTGGACCTTTTATCTTGAGCTCAGGCATAAATTATTTGGATAGGTTTTAATTAATTCCACTAGTTACTTTAGGAGGTATTTCTTTGTTTATGAAAATACTAGAGTTTTGAGCCCACTAGATGATGGAAACTAGAAAGTTGGGCATTCCTTTGTATTGTTTAACTACTTTATCAGCCAACCAATCCTTCAAACAACCTTCAAGATTAGATTTGTTCCTTAATGGCACTATCTTCATCTTCTTCTGGACGATCCCTATAACTTGGGTTGCATACAAATAATCAATAAAAATGTGAGTCATGGTCTCCTCATGATCCTTGCATAAAACACATTTTCATGGGCCCACCTATCCCCGCTTAAGACCAACATCCCAAGTAAATAGTTTCTTTCTTATTTCCAACCATATAGAGATCTTGTTCTTTTGCGAAGCATTTAATTTCCATAGTGGTCCCCACCACCACTTCTTTTCACTTGTAAATTGTAAGTTTATACTGGCTTTATAACCCAACTTTGTCATGAAATCATCAGATTTTCAATTCTTCGACCAAGATAACCTGTCTGGTTCACCCTCCTGGAGAATGATGTAATTTGAGACTAGAAGACTTACAAAATGGTCCCACAATTTCACCTTCGCACTGACCACACCAAGAGAGAGGGACAATCTCCAACCCGACCTACCCCTGACCTGGGGAATCTTTGCTTAAGCATCTGCTAAGGAGAATATGTTTTCAAGATGGAGAGCATGTAGAAGAGGAGTTGGTAACTGGAAATCATTTCCATCCCCCATCCATGGGTCCTCACCAATCCGAACTGACCTTCCATCACCAATTTTCCACACTATCCATTGACCCACCAATGGAAAGGCTAATACCAAATCCTTCGAAACTATTGAACTTTGAAGGCTATCTAAACTATTCATCTACTAAAAGTCCTCCCAGATACTTTGATTCAAGGACTCTACCCGGTAAAGAATTGCAATTAGAGAGCTTCCAGATGCTTCTAGTTGCAAGTGCTTGCGCGAAGTTGTAAATATTCTTAAGTCCCTAGCCCTCGATCTCTCTAGGGGAAGCCACCTTATTCCATTTAACCAACTATATACTTGTTGCTTTATGAGATCCTAACCAAAGAAAATGGAAACTTACTTTTTGTTTTTTTTAGAATACCTTTTGGAACTGCGGAAATTGATGTGTACACCGGTATACTTCCAATGAATGATTTTAATAAAACCATCATTTTTCCTCTAGACAAAAAGTGGTTAACCTACACTTCTATATGTGCCTCCACCTTTTCAACAAGCTACAACTAGTAAGAGCACTTGTATTTAAATCCATTATCCATATCCTTGACCTGAAAAGGAAGGGAGTTCTTGATTACCTGGAAAACGAGATCCATAATAGAAAAATGATATAGACAAGATTTTTCTAGATTCACTACCATTATGGTTTCTTTGTAATAGATATCGAGGACTCCTTTTAGAGGTGATATATCCCTTTCAGTGCCCTAGGTGAAATAGAGGACATCGTCCAAAAATAAGAGGTGTGAGATGGATTCTTGATGTGAAACTTTTAAGCCTTTGATCACCCTCTCCCTCTGAGCCTCCATCATAATCTTACTAAGGGATATAACAAACATAAAGGGAGATAACAAACATCCTTTCCTCATCCCCCAAGACACTCTGAAGAAACTAGAAGGGGCTCCATTGACAAGGACAAAAAATGATACATACTATATGCACCCCATGATCCAATTGACCACCAAGAGAGCCATCCCCATCTGAAGGAGGTCAAGATGGAGGAAGGTCCAACTTACACAACCATATGCCTTGGACAAGTCCAACTTGAGAATGGTTGCTTGTTGGTTCCATTTCTTTACTGAGTGCAGGGCCTTTCATACCCATAGATATTGCATTGTGGATTTAGTGATGCTTTAGAAACCCAAACTTATCTTCATAAATGATATGATTGAGGATAGGCTTTATCCCCCTAGCAATAACTTTCGCCACGATCTTGTATAATGCATTACAATAAGAGATAGGCTAACAATATTTGAATGTTATGCCATGATCTTACTTTTTGGGAATCAGAGTGATGGATGTGGAGTTGAAAGATCTCAGGATTTTTCCAGATGATTGTGACTCCCTTACTACCTTCAATAGATCGTCTTTTAACAAATCATAAAATACTGTGAAAATTTCTATCGTAATCTCGCCCTGTCCCAGAATATTCCCTTTCTGTGTGGAGGAAAGGGTCACCAGAACTTCTAACTCTAAGACTTCCTCACCTAGGGACATATTCATCTCTTATGTAAATACAGAGGGGAATTTGGAGATGACATGGAGTATTTCCTTCAAGGGAAAATCCTTGGGATCCTGAAACAAGGAGTGGAAATAACGAGCACCCTCCTCCACCTTCTCCTTAAATGAGCTAACCAACGAACCATCCTCTGCTTAGATTTCCCAAATTGTGTTGACATTTTTCCAAAAATTGGCATAGTGGTGAAATAATTTTGAGTTGTTATCCCCTTCTTTTAACCACAAATCCCTACTCTTTGGTATCCATGTTTGTTTTTCCTTGGCTAAAAAATCATGTTGAGTTGCTTTATAATCCCTGGGTTATTGAATTTGAGAGGCAATGAGTGAGCCCCCATCCATTTAAGCACATATCCAAGAAATATTTTCCTCATCCTCTCTTAACTTCCACAATGAACTTTCTATGTAGGATTTGGGCCATTGTTTGGTTTCCAATTTGACTTTGGATATATTATCCACAAATTGACTCATATAGGAAGATATGCCCAATGAGGATAGGTGGACCCAGGTTTCAATGACAAGAGTTCAACAATCCTCCTGCATTAACCATGATAGGTTGAATTTTAGCGGAGCCGGAGGCATCTCCTCCCCTCCCCCCTGCTTGAGGACATATTTAGAATAATATGTTGGTGGTCTAGCAGTCCTCCTTCTAAAACACTTGACTTTCATAAAAATGATCCACTTAACAACCCCCCAAAGACCATAAATCTATTGAATCTTTAAGCCAACGCTTCTTCATTAGTACAAAAATTCTTCCAGGTGGGGACCAATTTGACAGGTTCAATATCAACAAGATGGTTTTTTTCGAAAAAAATACACAAAATAACCACTTTATTTGTCTTGACGAGGATTGGAGCCCCACACTTCCATTAAATAAAGTTTGAGGTTCAAGTCACCACTGACCACCATGTTCGGATCATTCAATACACTAGAATCTACCAAATTTTCCCAAAAGGGAACTCTATTAGAATAAGGATTGTATGCATTAACCACATTGAGGCCGACACCCAGATCCTTGACCTCCAATTTGAATGCTATGGTGGAATGGGCAGATAGATGAAATGGATTTACAAGATGAACTCCATCCAATAATTAGACCTCCAGACCACCTCGAAGTGTCGACTGCACAAAAGGACTGCCCTTTAAGCTAGGGCTCTAGGTCCACTGTGGCTTTAGAATCATCACACATGGTTTCCTGGACTAATAAAACATTAGGATTGAGGATCAAAATGAGACACTTGAGGGATAGATTTTTGTGGGCACCCCCTACCCCTCTCGTGTTGAAGGAGAGAATAATCATGACAATGATTTATTTAGGGATTTACTTGCTCCAAGGGACCTATAAATGGTGGCTTGTTTGCCTTTACGGATATCCAAAACTGCATGTTGTTGAGGTTTTAGGAGGTTATACTTCTACCCAACTAGATTGAGTTGGACTAGGTCGAGGGATAAACCCCCACAAGAGAAGGGGTCGTCTTTCTTCCTAGATCTAGGTCGCAAAACATATTATTTTTTGGGAGGGAGGACCGTACCATCCACGACAGACGAAGTGGAGGAAAGTGCCTATGAGGTGGAACCCTCCCTGGGACCGATAAGGCCCCTGCTGGACTTACGATTGGAAGGGGAAGAGGGGGAGAAACCTCAGGACACTTGAAAATGAAAATTGACACGAGAGGACTCAAGGGAGTGCACATAGGAGAGAAGGATGTGGGGAGAGTCACATCCACAAGAGAAATTAAAAGTGGAGTGATTACAAAATGCTTACTAGGCAAACTGTTAGGTTGAGCCTGAGCTTCCAACGTTCGAGCCAAGCATCCTTCCTTAGGATCCAAAGATTCCTTTACTTCATCGAGATTTGACGAGGGAGGTTGACTACCATCAACTTGGGCCAACTTGGATTTATTGACCCATTTTTTTGTCGACATCCTCATTATAGGAGACACCCTTTTGCAATGAGATTGCATATGGCCCACCTCATGGCATGAGAAGCATCTAAAGGGAAAGCACGAGTAATCGACCTTCTGGTGTCAAATTTTCTTTTCATACACCAAATCCACATTTCTTACTAAACCCTCCCTTGGGTCAACCTCGACTTGAATCCACGCCCATCGCATGTCCACCTTCTGCTCCAAATTAGGTTCCAAGCCTAAGAAAACCCTCAACTTGTTAGCTATGGCTTATCGTGCCTTTGGAGACCAAAATACCAGAGGAAGCTCTGGAAGAATATCCCATACTTTCAAAACCACTCTTGACTCTCTGGCCAGGTTGAAGTTTGCATCCCAATTCTGTAGTATCAACCCTGAGAGCCCTCAAGTCCAATTTTTACTTAGAATTTTGACATAATTTTCTTTTGATCGAAAAATAAATACCATCTATCCTCTGATTAGAACATGAAACAAAAGTATTTAATCTAGTTTCGGTCTCCAGTGAAGGTCTATCCAATTGGATAGTAGACCCTCCTTCGATGATTTCCCACTCAACTTTCCAACCAGAGTCGTGCCATAGTACTTGCACACATCCTCCACCACAACATCCCTTCTGACCACAATTTGCATCAACTCGGAATGATCCCTAACACACTTTTTTCAGGGTTTACAAACCCTTGTGTTTGCACTAGGCTTTGCACTAGCAGTGAACCCCCCCTTGCTACTTGCTTATAAGGATATCGAAAAAGGAGTTTCAAAGTTCAATGGAGGATAAAAGGATTGAAAATTAACCTCATTAAAACCATCTTTTGATAGAGCCTCTACATTAACATCTAGAATGAGATCTGATGCCTCGACAAAGTCACGCTCCTTGGTTTCATTACTCCTATCCTTTTGTGAATTCGTTGACGAACCTTGAGACCAATATTGAAAATCCCCATAGTAAAAATTGGAATGATCCTTGAATGCTTGGCCTTTATGCGAGCTAGGACCATAGTCGACCAACTCATCATCTGACCTATCCATATCCACATGAAGCCTTCACCTCCCTAGGACTTGGCCAAAATGTCACTCGCGGGGGACTTTTCGATGCTCCTTGCCTAGAAACTCACTAGAAAGGGAGAACGTCGTAAAACCGAGACGAAAAATCACTACAGATCCTATAGAAGGTGGGGCCTCTAGCCCACAACCCTCAATCCTGTGGCCTTCATGTAGCCCAAAGTTGCCCATCTTTTCAAATTTATTATAATTATTATATATATTGTTAAATTATTATTGTTATTATTATGAATTATTTTTTGTTTATTTATATTAAATTATAAATATACTTAACTACTTTCCTACTTTCGATGGAATGATTAATATTTTTATTAATTTTTACTTTCATTTTTCACAAACATCATATTCAAAAACCTAGAGACGAGGTTAAAATTCCATTTTTATGAAAAAATTGATATAGAATAAACGATGTTATTTTATATTAAAATATATATAAATATGGCCACGTACATGAAGTACTTTAAAGAACACAAAGTACTTCACTAACCAAACATCTAGTCATAATGAAATGGACCATTTGAATAATTCCATTTATTTAAATGGGTCACGATGACTGATTGAAATGAAAAAAATTATAATTTTTTAATATTAATAATTGAGAAGTTATAAATTTGACTTTAACCAATTTAATATATGAGAGTTATAATTCATAAGTTATAAATTTGACTTTTTATCCACTTGAGAGTTTTGAAATTTAAGCTTTCATAACTAGACGATTTTCAAAAGGTTTTGTGATCTAAATTTCAAAGCTTTAAAGGATTGCGATTAGAGGAAGTTCTTGATATACTTCTAAAGTGGAGAAATGAGAATGTTGAAATGCTTGGAATGAACATGTGGGATGAGTTAGGAAGGATTTTTTGGGGGCTAGATGTCATAGGTATAAGGATTGTGGAGCGATGTTTAAAGTAGGAGTTTATCATCAAGACAATGTTAATGTTATGAAATAAGTTTTCATTTTCATTCTCCATCATTATATTGGGTAGTTTTATATTTGAATGGTAAACAAATATGGTTGTTTTCTATATTTTTATTAATAAATAGTTTTACTAAAAAATGGTATTAGATAAATGTTTGTATAGCAAGGTTCATGAATTGTATTAAGAGAAAATAATTTGCTTTGTAAACTAGATTTATTACCATTATAATGAGTAATTGAGTATGATTTCAATTAGCATCACTTTCTCTCTTTCAACGTTTATTTTCAATAATTTATGACTTTTAAAACCTATCAAATTAATTATAAATTTTCCATGTCATTAGCTCATGTGACTAGGTGTTGATTATTGATTGGAAAATCCAGAGCTACATGAAAACAAATTAAACTGTTGAAAGCTCCAAAGGTTAACTCAATTGGGCTTGAGGCCATATGTGTGTACTCTCCCCTGAAGTTGTGGAGGTTATAGGTTCAACTCTCATGCTTCTTGGGGCTACAATTTACCCTGCTTATCATCCATGGATCATGGGGAAGTATTTAGTGGGTTTTCCGTGAAGTTTTCTTCGGAAAACAAAAATTAAGTTGTTGAAGAGGGAAAAATCTTTTAACAAAGATTAAAAACATTCTTTCAAATCTTCCAAATAGTTTATCTTGTCATTAGTATATAGTACAAGTGTACAAACAAATGTATCAAAATAAAATTTATTTTGTCATTATTATGTTTGGTGCTATGTTTTTTGGAAACCTGCGTTAGGTTTTGTGAAAATTATCGGCATTTC
>SNQJ01S0159835.1:0-12156 GCA_010110895.2 Picea sitchensis
GAGGCTAGCCTAGCTAATTTTTCCACATACATAACATAACATTTGATTCAAGTGAGACGCCAAACCTTCCTAGGAAAGGAAAAGGCCTCCAAAGGCCACATGGCACCAATCAAGAGTGAAGTGATGGAAAATGATCTCTCTCCTCATCCAAGGACATGCCAATCATCACTGGTACCCCAACTATCCATCAAACCCCAATGTCGTGGAACCATAGAAGATGGTGTCATAGTCAATGGAGGGTGACGTCAAGGGTCTGAGGTATTGTATTCAGGCTAGAGGGAGATGCATCTTGTCTTTGCAAGGTGTGTGTTTTTTTCTATTGCAATGTCCTTGATTTACTGAATTATAAGCCTTGGGGTACTTTTCCCATCCTCTGGGCTTCCATCCCATCTGTGTGCCATCATGATTGAATCTGCTCAAACCAAGCCCATCTGTCCATCTTCCAAGGTTCCAAGGATGTGAGAGTCGATGTATGAGGGTGGTGAGTCATTGGATGACTCATTTCTTTACATCACACATGTCAAAGTCCTATAATAAAAGGAAAAACATCTTGGGTACAATCCCAAGACGTCCCTCAAAGAACCATGTCAGGGCCATCCAAAACAAAGCAAAGTATAAGACAAGGTTAGCCAAGGTTCACAAGAAATATTAGTCCTTAAAACATGAAAGTAAGCTGGCACTTAAGATATAATCCATGTAAACAATTCACCTCAGTATCCCCTTCAAGCCTTACACCAGCCCAAGACTTCATGTGAGTTGACAAGTTTAAGTATGGTAGTGCCTTCATCAAACCCTATTATGTGTGCCAACCTAGAAAGGAAAGAAAAGACCCAGGTATAGGGATAGGTCCCGAGGGAAGAAAGAAATAAAGAAACCCTTTAAGAGTAAGTGTGATAGTGGTATGGTTTTAGGGCTTACTTCATGGCTTATGGTGTCATTTAATCCATTTCTATGAGTGCCTTTGTAGAGGGAGCGCTTACTTGATTGAGACACCCTTTCCTCAGTAATTTTTGCATTTTGAACCCCTTAATTTTCCTTTTGATACCCAATTATCATTTTCAAGTCCCCTTTAAAAGGTTTCAAGCTTCATTCCTTCATTTTTTACTGGGTTATAGTCATTTATAATTTGGTGCATTCATTCACACCTAGACATGGGCGATAACCATTAGAGGGGGTAGAGATCAAGTTGTCATGAGGCTTTTATGGTGGCCTTTATCATTTAGCAATAACATATATATATAGCATCAACCTTTGGGCCTTCATCCCCTTCTTCTCATGAGAGAATGGACCATGACCCATTACTGAAGTTCAATACACTATGAGAGGCTCCAAGATGGAAATTATTAAGTGTTGATGTTTGGACAATATAGGGAATAAATTCTCCCAGATTAATAATTAATAATATAATTAATAATTAATAATAATAATAATAAATAGTTTTTATAATTATTAGAGACACATCCTTTCATGGATAGTCACCATATGTGCCTTTAGGTTCTCTATATATTTGGCACATTCATCATTGTAATAATGAATCTATCACAACATAGAATCCATCATAGAATCGATCACATAGTCTCATGTACAATATTATCTCATATAATATCTCATTTAAAAATTCAACATGGTATCAGAGTTGGTTACCTTCATAACAGTTTGACCACTGGAAGGAAGATATCTAGAACAACACCTTGAAGTTGAAATACTTTGTTAAGCTCATTGAGAACTATCCCAAGGATGTTGGGGGTAATTATTTCATATATAAGTGCGCCCTACCCCAGCGCACCCCCTGAAACCCTCAGTGTGCAGTTTGGTGAAGTTTGAGAAATTGAGGTTTTTCAGTACTAGGGTTTCTACCAGTGAAAAATGAGAACCAGCATGAGAGTTGAAGATAGATTACATGGAGCAGATAACTTCATATCCTGGAAGCACATAGTTCTTCTCATTCTAGAAGAGAATGATCTATTGGATCACATCAAACAGATGCTTCTAGAACCAAAAGAAGAAGACACCAAAGCAAAGTTTAGGAAGAATGAGGTCAAGGCCAAGAGGATCTTGACAGATTCAATAAAGAATCATCTGATACCTAATCTATCATAAATGAAGACTCCGGAGGAAATGTTTGATGCCCTAACCAGATTTTATGAAAGTAAGAATACCAATCAAAAGCTTACTCTACGATATCAACTTAGAAATGTGACCATGAACAATTCAGAAATAGTAGCCAACTAATTCATCAAGATTTCCTAGATCAAGGACTAGTTAGTAGCCATTGGATATCTAGTAGAAGACGTTGAACTCGTGACTACTACACTTAATGTATTTCCCTCCTCTTGGGATCCATTTCTTCAAGGGATTTGTGCCAGAAGAAAATTTCCCAAATTCAACAAACTATGGGTTGAATGCACCCAAGAGGAATCCAGGTTGATATCGAAATAATTGAAAACTAATGATGATGAAAATCAAGCACTTGATTCCCAAGTAAAGAAGAGAAAGGAAAGGGAAGAAGGCATGCCGAAGAAGCCTAAGAAACCGTGCTATAGGAAGGATGCATCAAATATCAAATGCTACAACTGCAAGGAGATGGGACATTATGTCATACAATGTCCTCTTAAATATGAAAAAGGAAAGAAGAAGCATCATGTACAAGTAGCAGATACTGAAGAGCAGGATGATGAGTATGTTCTTTAGCCAGTAGTGCTTCCATCCAGGTTTACATATCAGGTTTAATATTTCCTTATATTACTACAGTTTAAGTATGTGTTGTAACCAAAGTAGCAATATTTATTGTCATTGTTATTGCTAGTAACACTTGAGTATTGTTGGTACGACTACCATTAAGTAAATACTGATATTGATAATGCACTTGTGCACAAGATAAATTGATATCCTCTAGGAGATTCTTTTGGTTTTTCTTGTTTCTTGTTCCGGGTAGGTCATAGGTAATAGCTCTAAGAGGGATACATAATGACGGTCGCAGGAAGCAACATGAATCATATTATCCAGACATAGAGTTGTGGACATCCATGTAATGAAGAAGAAGAAGAGTTCAACACATGCATAGGTAGAAGATGACTCCAAAGACTATAGAGCCTTAGAGGAGTCAATCTTCAGAGGGATCATACAAACTCTAATTGGGGAGGGAGTGCATTGGATCAGAAGAGTACTTATGTATGATGTTTCAATATGGGATCATTGTGATCTCATGGTTGAGCAGGGAGAAAACATCAGTGGCAATCAGTATAGTGGAGGAAAAGTATATAACAGCCAGTATTGTAATCCATGAAGCAAGATGGCTTCAAAAGTTTCTTCCAGGACTTCATTCGAGACATGATGCAGAAGGGAGTTATGAAGCTCCAATACACATCCACATATGAGTAGAATTGTGAATACATTCTCCCAGAGGGGTCATGCTGATTTGATTGAGGAAAATGATACATTCACTCACACGATTATCCATGTTGATTTGGCTAGTGGTGAATGGCTCAGTCGTAGTCTTTCTCCTTAGTCATGCTGATTTGAAAAGGAATGGAAAAGACTCGAGGTGTTGATGTTTCTCCATATGGATGCATCGGGAAAACATTCTCCCAGAGGGGTCATGTTGATTTGACTGAGGAGAATGATACATTCATTCACATGATTAGCCATGTTGATTTAGCTAGTGGTGAATGGCCTAGGGCGTTGATATTATCCAACTATTAGCATCGGGTAGACATCCTCCCAGAGGGGCCATGCTGAATTGGTTGAGGAGGATGATACATTCACTCATAGGATTAGCCATGCTGATTTGGCTAGTGGTGAATGGCCCAAGGTGTTGTTGTTCTTCATGTATTAGCATCAATAATTCTTCTTAAATGGCCATGTTGACTTGGCTAAGAATAATGACCCATGTGTGGTCTATATCCTTGATCATGTGACTTGACAAGGATTGTTGGAGACCCGAGGTGATATGTGGGAGAAGTATATCAACTGGGTGTTATGTGGGACAAGTATACATCAACTAGGTGCATGTCGGAGATGATTACATCAAAGGCTCATTGACAAGTGTAAGAGCAAGTTGGCCTCAGAGTTCTAAATCAAGAATCTTGGCGTGATGCAGAATGTCTCTCTAGTTGAGAAGGAGTGTTGAAGTTAGAGGCATCAGGCAAACATTCTCCATAGTGGTCATGCTAATTTGACTGAGGAGAATGGCCCAGGCGCAGTCTTATGGACTCGAGGTGCTTGAGGTGAAAAATGTCTCCCTCGTTGAGAGAGAGTGTTGATGTTTGGACAACATCGGGAAGACATTCTCCCATATTAATAATTAATAATATATTATTAATTATTATTAATATTATTAATATAATAATAATAATAATAATAATAATAATAAATAATTATTATAATTATTAGAGACACATCCTTTCAAGGATAGTCACCATATGTGCCTTTAGGTTCTCTATATATTTGGCACATTCATCATTGTAATAATGAATCTATCACATCATAGAATCCATCATAGAATCGATCACATAGTCTCATATACAATATCATATACAATATTCTCTCATATAATATCTCATATAAAAATTCAACATTAAGTATGGTGGGGAACTAATCGTTAGCCTTGTGAGGACCCCTCGGTAGTACCCCTTTTCCCTGGTCGGTGAAAACATGAGACTAGGGCATAGAATTTGACCACCAAGGTGAAATAAGGCAACTGGCACAATTTCCTAATCCAGTGATCCATTATCCAACTTCAACCAGAGATCCTCATCTACATGCCCAAAAAATTAATCATAACACTTCACATGAAAAGGGACTAATATGCCTCATGGTGACGTTGACTTACCATCTCCCATACACTGGGTTGCTTGGATGTGATGAACCTTGGTTGACCTATAGATGTAAAGGTAAATGTGGGAGGTTGTTGGGTTGCCATATGTGGACATGATTATCAACTTCATGGTTGAGATGATTGTCTCCATTGCGGGCCACGAGACATGATATCCTCTAGTTACCCCTAGGCATGGGGGGTAACAATCCTAACTTTTTAGTTTGAGGTCTTATTTTTCCTCATCTTGAGGCATAGAGCCACATTGTGCACTGAAATATTAGATTAACAGGTACCTTTTCTTAATAATTTTTCCCGAAGTGAAGTAATGCTAGAAATAATTCTAGCATTACTTCTCTAACATTAAATTTCATTTTCCATAGGTAATACTTTTCATACTATGATCTTGAAATGATTTTCACGGACAATGTGGTTGTGAGTTCAGTGGCAATGTGGCTATAGGTATGTTGGACATGGGTATAACATACAAGATTTTCTCTTTTTTCTCCCAGTTCTCTTATCTTGTGCCCTTCTCTTTTTCTCCACCTTCCCATGAACTCTGCTCTAGTTCTGCATTTGGTTGAAGAATATCATTTTTTTTGTGTTGAGCTTGTCAGTGCCTTTCATGCTATTGCAGCAGATGAACAACAGATAATTGTATGCATATTATTTTATTTATAATTCCTTTAACTATGTTTAGGATAAGTATGTTCAATGCTTAAATTTTGGTATAGAGAAGTCAATCCAATGTTTATGGATAAATATTTATTACCCAATGTTTCTCTTATACCAAATCTAGTGACCTTCATATAAGGAAGTGAGACCCATATATTATAGTCAACCAACCCAATCCATTCTCATTTATGGTTATAGTTGGATATTTCTGTCACTTTTGCAAAGATTGAATGATATTTTTCAGTCTGATATTGTAACAGTGTAGTTGCTATAAAATTGTCAGAATGAAAAACAATAGAGGACTAATAGCTTCAAACTTTGTTGCAAATTTTACCTTATTGAATTCTATCACATTCAATTGGATTATGATATTTTAGGAACCAGTGTTTGATGTGCATACTAATTAAAAGTTTAAGATACATTTACCCTTTATCAATGCACAAAATTAAAATTAATGTCATCATTATGAAGTGGACATGTTAAGCGAATGGCGTTATATTAGAACATGATATAGGAATTTATATTACATCAAGGTTTTGTATGGGATGGGGAAATGGATTTTTCCCATAATATATTCTTATCCACCTTATAGTCAATCTTAGTTCCACCCAAACTTATTGACTTCCTTGATTCACGCTATTATTAGAATAAGGACCCTTAAATAATAATAAATAGGGGAATTTGATTCGGGATTGATACAGATACAACCCTCACAGGAGGTAGACATCACCTATTATGATATCAAAAAAATAGGAATTGGAGGAGAGAGGATACATTGTAAGGCTGGACAATCACACCAAACCATGATGGGCTACATCCATGCTAGTGAAGGAGCGGTCTCTAAGCTCCTTGAGACTCTTTTTCAAGCTATGAAAGAAAGGGGTAAGAGCATTCCTCCTTCTAATCATTTACATCATTTAAATTAGTTTACTACTTAACCAATTCCATACCACCTCTTATAAATAACTAACTTAATTATGAAACAAATAGACATACTCAAACAAATGCATTGGAAATTTCTTACGTGTAAAATAATCTTTGGAATATTTGTTTTGAGCGATTTTCTGGTCTTCATAGATAAGTGAAATTATTTTTACTGTCTGACAAGTACTTTTTACTACAAATGAGCATTCTTTGGGCCATATGGGCTTTTGGTCCATAGCAACAAAGACCATGAAGATAGAGATATTAGGAATCAAGCCAAATTCTACCATGAAAGTCTATACTAACCAAATCCCCATACAAAGTACATTCCAATTAGTCGTTTCTCCATTCATAAGTATGAGAATAAGCATTCAATATATTTGAAACCCTCTTGCTCCCATGAATTCTTTCAATGGAAGTTTTGGGTATGTTTCAACCTCCTCGTTATTCCTTTAAGCAGTTTATCTTTAAGTAAATGATCTCACTATCTCTCAGTTGGATAAGGTGTTATGGGAGTTCGGTATCATGGGTGAAACCAAACCCATATAGATATTTCTAAACCATTATTTCTTAACTTTATGAACTAATGGGAAAGGGCCCTCTCTACCCATTTTGAGGCCAAGCCTCTTTCTTGCTTTAGCAATCATCATGTAGGGTTCTATTCGATCCTACAGATGGCTGGAAGGGACCTGGAAATGGAATGGGACAGAGAAGAAACAAACCTCAATGGATTGATTTCCAAATAGAGATGTCTTTCCAACCATCCAACAATGAAATAATGGCATGATAGTAGTGTCCTATTCAATTCCCAACATTTTGAAATCAATTGAGAAACATAGCTAGAATGGGAAATGGATACGAAACATCATTAACTTTCTCCTTGAGTTAATGGACAACACATGTCATATTATGTGAACAAAATTAAATACCTATTAGAAAATGTTTTATCTTTCCCCCTCGCTCAAATAAGTTAGAGAATCACAACGATATAATGTTGACCATCTTTGGTTCTAGCTCAAGAGGATTACCCAGGATCATGAATACCAGAAAGAGGAATGACATGGTCAATTGAGATTTGAATTCCCCATATTGTAAATGTATTAATTTGTCCCAAAATTCATGAAGAGAGTTCAATCTCACCCATCCATGTTTTTTTGACGACTGGGGGCTTCAAACTTGCAACATTGTGTTCACCAAATTGCATTCAATGGATTACCAAGGATGACATTTTTCCACTTAAATAAAATGGGTGTTGAGGTTTTGTGATGTGAAAAGAATGTGTGTTGATTTCTATTGTCCCTCGTTCCATCCTATTAATTGATCCATTGAACAAGTGTAGTCATGTGCTTAGGTTTTCGACATGCACAACTATTTAAAAAATATATTTCTCTCTCCACCTTTTACACTTACATAAACACTATATTTTTTTATTTTAGAATGCTTATTCTATTAATGTGCAAAATTGCTAATAAGATATATTTCTCTCTCCACCTTTTACACTTGCATAAACATCATCTTTTGTGAAATGTGTGCATGTAAAATGTTTGTATGCAAGCAATTACTTGTTGAACAATTTACTGCATTTAACTATGTGGTGGTTGTTAGCGATAATTCTTGTCTTGGGCTCTAGAGCATTCGGGTCTGCAAGTTACACGAGAAGCGCCTGAGCGTAGCAGGGAAAATTCTCGTCTTTCGACTTCCAATCAAGCGAGCGGGCAAAGTATGTCGTCAACGACCAGGATCCATGTATAGACCAGATCAACGATCGGTGGGTAATCACGGTTAGTGGAGTTGCGCCAGGATTAGTGCAATGAATAGCGCTTATATATTTCCGAGAAGATCTCAGTCGTTCATCCAGAGGGGGCACCTGACAGCAAGCTAGCCATCTCAGTGTTTCGTCCGTCGTGACTCCAAGGTAAAAAAGGCGACTCCATTGTGTTCCGATGCACGAGATGCCGGGAGAATCCCGGACCTGGGCCCACAGTATCGCCGAGGAGATCTCAGCCGTCCATCTAAAGCGGACACGTGGTGCTTGATTGGGCTCCTCGCCTCCTCGCTCATCGTAACTTTAAAGCAGAAGGACTAACTCCCCCCAGCCGCGAGTCACGAGGTGTCGAAGGCGTCCAGATCCTGGGCCCACAGTATCGCTGAGGAGATCTCAGCCGTCCATCTAAAGCAGACACGTGGTGCGCGATTGGGCTCCTCGCCTCCTCGCCCATTGTAACTTTAAAGCAGAAGGACTAACTCCCCCCAGCCGCGAGTCACGAGGTGCCGAAGGCGTCCAGAGCCTGGGCCCACAGTATCGCCGAGGAGATCTCAGTCGTCCATCTGAAGCAGACACGTAGTGCACGATTGGGCTCCTCGCCTCCTCGCCCATCGTAAATTTAAAGTAGAAGGACTAAATCCCCCTAGCTGTGAGTCCCGAGGTGTCGAAGGCGTCGAGAGCTTGGGCCCACAGTATTGTCGAAAAGATCTCAGCCGTCCATCCAGAGGGACACGTGGTGCGCGATTAGGCTCCTCGCCTCCTCGCCCCTCGCAACTTTGAGGATCAAGGACCAACCTCCTCCTAGCCGCGAGACGCGAGACACCGAAAGCGCCTTTGAAGATAGGCACAAGGTCACAGCCCGTGGTCACTTGGGGGTGATGGAAAGAGCTGCGCAAAGGGCCGAAGCATCGGGTTTAGCTATAGAAGGGATCACTGTGTTCTCCAGGTGCCAATTCAACTTGATCTCCATCCTAATACCTTCTCGGAGTGAATGAAGAAGAGAGAGGGTGGTTGAAACCTCGCCTCACTCATTAATTGCAAGGTATGGATGTCCCGGCAGGAAGCCTGCCTGAGATGGTCCTCTGTACTGGTTTTCCCACAGAAGCCATGTCGATGTCCTCGACTCGTCAGGGAAGTCTGCGCACGCTAATTCGGCATTTAAAGGCTCAACTACCCCTTGACATGAGCCATGAAGAGTTAAGGTGGCGTATGACAGAGGAGTGTAGGCCAGATTTGATTGAAGAGACGCCCCATCCTGAAAGTCTAAGACGCCTTTGTTGGGCAAGTGTTTTAGGAGTATATATACTTAGTTTTGACATTTTCCAAAGGATCGATGGTTGAGCAGAGCTCCCGGTTGTAAAATTTTAACGAAGCACTGTTAATCCGGTTATGTATGGACTTTTGAGACTTCTTGCCTTATGAATGACAGTTTATTTCATGCCTTTGTTTACACTGTGTTAGAGCAACTCGGAATTGGAGGATCCAGTCGAGCTGTAGTCGTTGTAGGATGATGTTGTAATGGATCACTGTAATGGTTGCGTTGTCTCTAATCAGTTCTTGTGCTTTTCCCAACGCTGAGTGACTTGGAATTGGAGGATCCAGTCAAGTCCCCTTTCAGTTTCTTGAGACCCCGAACCAAGCGGACCTTGCATTCAGAGTCTTTCTTCTGCAAACTACCGAAAGCCTGTTGCCCAAAGTTGTTTGTTCACCTTTCTTCTCAAGTCTTCCACCTAATCATCTTTTAATCAATCCTCTGGCTGAAGTTTGATCAAGACCTCCTTTGTCCCCCTCATGCTAGACCCAGTCCCTGAGTTAGAGTAATATTTCCTTAAGTATTTATCTCCATTTGATCACCCTTTTATAAACAAAATGTGGCATTAAACTGATGGGTGTTGGGCTCTGCTCCTGCAAGAAATCCAGGAGTGACTTCCGACGCTAACATTTTAGGCGCCGTTGCCGGGGACGAAGTTGAAGATTTTTTCCGGGATTGAACGACAACGATCAACTGATTCTGAAGGTGCATCAGATATCAGAATTATCAAGATTGCTACTGTGCACCTGGCGACTCCATTGTGACGACTCCACTGGGGAGAACCTGCGCTAATTAATTATGGATTTTAGAGGCAGTCACACGCGGTCTCATCCACAGCTGCCTCTAACTACACCTGAAGCTGACCCAGAGGTGGTTCTCAGAAAGGGAAAGGCCCCTCAAGAAAAATCTTCCACCGTCGAAACAGGTAATCCACCATTTCCTTCTGTAAAAACTCCTTTTTCTTCCCCTCAGTTTCCTGATAGACCTCCTTCAGAGGTTTCCCATTTCCTGAATTTTGGGAGTGTTCCTGCTGAGTTTTCCCCTCCTGGTCTGGGACTAGAGGGAGAAATCCTTGTCACTCCCCTCTCCTTTGAAGTTGTTTATCGGCGAAGACCCATGACTGCAGAGGATTTTCCCACTCCTGCACGGAGAAAAGTGCTTGCCGACTTGAGTTCATTAGCCTTCTCCTCAAATCCTCTCTTGTTCCCCACTCCACTTCGAGACTCATTCCCGGTAGCCCCTTCATGAACTCCTTCCCCTCCCAACTATCCCCCACCTAATATTCCTATGGCTGGTGCTAATCCCCCTCTGAATAGAATGGACGCCATAGTCGCTGCCAGATATGCTCCCTTAGTCCTACCCCATCCTATGAATCCTCTTCTTGTTGGGGATTACTTGAAATACATGCCCAAGTTCACTGGGGAAGGAGACATAACTATTGAAGAGAACCTGGCTGCTTTCTACAGTTATGCAGACAACCTCAACATTGAAAATAAAGATGTCTGGATGAGAGTCTTCGTCCAGAGCCTGGATGGTGAAGTGAGGAAGTGGTTTAGAGGATTGGCTCCAGGATCTATTGCTGGGATTGAAGCTCTAGATAGTGCTTTCCTGAGGCAGTGGGGAGATAGGAAGGATTTCATGTATTACATGACAGATTTTGGGTCTTTGAAGAAGATGGATGGAGAGTCTGTCTCTAACTTCTCCAAAAGATTCAATAAGATGTATAATAAAATCCCTGCCGAGATAAAGCCTTCAGAAGCCTATGCCAAAATTTATTATGCCAGTGCGTTTGGCCCCGATTTCTGCCTGTTATTGAGAGAAAGAAGAGCCACCTCCTTAGCTCAAATGCAAGATGCGGACATAGAAGTGGAGTCCAGTGTATTAGCAGCTGACAGATTGAGGAACAAGGCCAACGCAGACAAAAGAAAGGGAAGATCTGAAGCCTCAACTTCTGCCTCATCAGTGCCCCACCCTCAAGTGGATGAGCTGACCAAAATGGTGAAGTCTCTGTCTGCAGAGATGGAGAGAATGAAGGTGGAGGGGAGGCAAGCATACAAGGGCCCTCAAAACGCTGAAAACAAAGGAGGATTCAGGAGGTCGAACCACATTACTCCCTCGACTGTGCAAAAGGAAAGGGGAAGAGACAGAGAAGATCAGAAGATTCAAGCCCCTTTCCAAAACAATTTTATAAACAAGGAAGAAGAAGGGGAAACAGATGAGCCCGATCATGAAATCCATTGCTTCGGAGACACTCCTCCTTTTCCTCATCTCACTCAATCAGCCTACGAGGAGTTTCTCATGGACAATCAGTTGAATGAACTAAGCAAGGGGGACAAGGCTGGCGGCGGCTGAGGCCGGTATAACCTGAGGTCTGACAAAAAGACAGCAGCACCTGATATTCCTGAGAAGTCCACTAGAACAGAGAAACCTGCTAATGAAGTAGCAGATGGTCACATAGGTAAGAAGGCTCAACCCCTCTCTCCCATTTTCCATAATCATGCCCCTGAAATAAGAGAGATTCCAAAGCTTGCATCTTCTTTTAATTTTGAGCATGAGATTCAAAGGATCAGGATCCCTGTGCCCCTCACCGAGATGATTAAACATGGAGAATTTAAAAAACGCTTCTCTGAGCTTTTACAGTCTGAAGCCTCATGCCTTCCCACTGAC
>SNQJ01S0159835.1:13993-30095 GCA_010110895.2 Picea sitchensis
GAAGGCGTCCAGAGCTTGGGCCCACAGTATTGCCGAGAAGATCTCAGTCATCCATCCAGAGAGACATGTGGTGCGCGATTAGGCTCCTCGCCTCCTCGCCCCTCGCAACTCTGAGGATCGAGGACCAACCTCCTCCAAGCTGCGAGACGCGAGACGTCGAAAGCGCCTTTGAAGATAGGCACAAGGTCACAGCCCGTGGTCACTTGGGGTTGATGGAAAGAGTTGTGCAAAGGGCCGAAGCGCTGGGTTTAGTTGTAGAAGGGATCACTTTGTTCTCCAGGTGCCAGTTCAACTTGATCTCCATCCTAATACCTTCTCGGAGTGAATGAAGAAGAGAGAGGGTGGTTGAAACCTCGCCTCACTCATTAATTGCAAGGTATGGATGTCCCGGCAGGAAGCCTGCCTGAGATGGTCCTCTGTACTGGTTTTCCCACAGAAGCCATGTCAATGTCCTGGACTCATCAGGGAAGTCTGCGCACGCTAATTCGGCATTTAAGGGCTCAACTACCCCTTGACATGAGCCATGCAGAGTTAAGGTGGTGTATGATAGAGGAGTGCGGGCCAGATTTGATTGAAGAGACGCCCCATCCTGAAAGTCTAATATGCCTCTGTTGGGCAAGTGTTTTAGGAGTATATATACTTAGTTTTGATATTTTCCAAAGGATCAATGGTTGAGTTGAGCTCCCGGTTGTAAAATTTTAATGAAGCACTGTTAATCTGGTTATGTATGGACTTTTGAGACTTCTTGCCTTATGAATGCCAGTTTCTTTCATGCCTTTGTTTACACTGTGTTATAGAAACTTGGAATTGGAGGATCCAGTCGAGTTGTAGTCGTTATAGGATGATGTTGTAATGGATCACTGTAATGGTTGCGCTGTCTCTAATCAGTTCTTGTGATTTTCCCAGCGCTGAGTGACTTGGAATTGGAGGATCCAGTCAAGTCCCCTTTCAGTTTCTTGAGACCCCGAACCAAGCGGACCTTGCATTCAGAGTCTTTCTTCTGCAAACTGCCGAAAGCCTGTTGCCCAAAGTTGTTTGTTCACCTTTCTTCTCAAGTCCTCCACCTGATCATCTTTTAATCAATCCACTGGCTGAAGTTGGATCAAGACCTTCTTCGTCCCCCTCATGCTAGACCCAGTCCCTGAGTTAGAGTAATATTTCCTCGAGTCTTTATCTTCATTCGATCACCCCTTTATAAACAAAACGTGACATTAAACTTATGGGTGTCGGGCTCTGCTCTTGCAAGCAATCCAGGAGTGACTTCCGACGCTAACAGTGGTAATGTATAAAATATGACTGTAAGCATTAATGGTGTTTACATTTATTTGTATTCAAGGTTCTGTAACAAGCCTTTGTTTGTATCAATTAATATCATGATTAATCTTGAGCTCTACCTCTTCTATTATAAAAATCTACTGAGGAAAAAAGTGAAAGTTGTCATGATTTGGTGCATAGAGTGCAATTTTCTCCACCTTTTGCACTTACATAAACATTATCTTTTTTTATTTTTGAATGCTTATTCTATCAATGTGCAAAATTGCTAATAAAATATTTCTCTCTCCACCTTTTACACTTCCATAAACACTATCTTTTGTGAAATGTGGGCATGTAAAATGTTTGTGTGCAAGTAGTTACTTGTTGAATGCTTTACTACATTTAGCTATGTGGTGGTAATGTATAAAATATGACTGTAAGAATTAATGGAGTTTATATTTATTCGTATTCAAGGTTATGTAACAAGCCTTTGTTTGTATCAATTAATATCATGATTAATATTAAGCTCTACTTCTTCTATTATAAAAATCTACTAAGGAAAAATGTGAAAGTTGTCGTGATTTGGTGCACATAGTGCAATTTTCCTAGAGCTCGCAAAAATCAATGAATATGATGATTAATCTTGAGCTACACCCTATCAGTTAATTTTAGATACTTTGATGCAATATTTTTTTACTTTAATTAATAGGAAATTCCCAATAATGAAGTTGGTGATGACGCAGCCCTCCCAACCCGCAGGTCAGAAGTCCACAAATACAGGATCCTTTCTCTTCCACTGGCTCAAAGAGCTCCCAAAAATAGCTCTCCTATTTCCCTTTCAGGAAATATGCACCCACAACAAAACCTCGAGGAATCTCCCTACGCACTTCGGGAGATCGGACTTGTCTCTCAATCTCCGAAACCCGAAAACAATCAACACTTGACCCTTTCCCTCTCTATTTCGGATTTCTCCTTATTGTGATTTCGGGGGTTGCAATGTCAAGAAACTCGTTCCCTCGACTCCCGAAACCCGAATTACCGAAACTCTGATGTGCTCGCAAGATTTGACTTTTCAACAACCCTTCATTCCGTCGGGACTTTGGACTTCACGATTTCGCGAATCCTGATGAAAATATTTCGGGACTTCACCCCAAGAAACCCAGAAATGGTCAATGGAATTTGACTTCCGTATTGATAGTGCTCCACCTGTCCACCCTGCTGATTCTGTGGCCCACAAAATCCTTTCGTCCCTTCGGGACTTCACGTTTCGTGATTTCGCGAGTCCTGTTGCAAATATTACGGGACTTCAATCTATGAAACCCCGAAATAGAAATCCATGTGTAAATCCAACGGCTCTTGTTGGCTTGAATCTACAGTTCTGCCTCTCCTGAGCTTAAACCTTTGGGAATACTTGTCATAACTCCCCTGCTCCTCTGTGAGATCTGACGGCTCACGGGACTTCACGAATTCTCCACAGAGAATTACGACCATATGTCTCTTCCCTTCACAAGGACTGCTGCAACTTTTTACCAAGTGGTTTTCCCATGGTACTCAACTGCCTGCGACACAACTTGCAATGCCTTCTCACTGTTCCAATGCACAAACTTCCTTTGCTTCCTTCGACGACTGTGGAGACTCTATCCCTTCTAAGATTTCTCCACCTCTGAGTCTTGAAGAAGACTCCTGCACGCACTCCTTGCGGCAAATTTCAAACACTCTCAAGTGTTGAACTTCCTTCGACTCTACGCACTCCCTGCAGTTACGCTCTGTGCATTGAAAGCAATAACCCTCCTGAGCTTATCCTTCTTTCGAATCCTCAAAGGATTCTTCCACTCCTACGCCTCTGCAGGACCTCTGCGCACACAAAGTGCTATTCATCTTGAGCTTCTCTTCTCGCCCAGAATTCTTAAGGAAACAGATCCTTCTATCTTCCTCCTGCAGATGGAGAATTACGAGGCCCTCCTGGCATTCGATCTACTCAAGCAACCTATTGCTGAGTATTTCTGGGTATTTAGTAACCCTGTGTGTATATGCTCAATGCCCACTTGGTAGAGCCCCTTGCAGAACTCCTCAGAGCTTCCGCCTTCTTCTGAACTCAACAAAATCCCTCTGTGTATTATGGCACTTACTCCATGCCCACCTGGCAGAGTATCAAGAATCCTCTGTGATTCTTGCTTCGAATGAACTTATGGCCGAATTATCCTTCTGTGCACTTCTTGCACCGGCTAAATGCCCACCTTGCAGAGATTTATAGAACTCAAAGAGAGCTTATGTCTGTAACTGTGTTCTCATATACAGCCTCACCTCCTAAGGTATTCAGCAACCTCACGGCCTTCTTCAAGTTGTTGACTTCAGTTCTTGTGCCCGCAACACATCTTTGTCTAAATCCGCAGAATTCAGAAATGCATCCTCTGTGCATGGCTATCAGAACCCGCAACGTTCTGTCACACCCTCCTAGTGTGAAGCCTCAAAGACTTCTAACCCTGAAATCAAATAAAAACACTGCAAATGCCTAACATACATCTACAACATACATTCATATCATATAAAGAACATTCACAGACATTCATTCAACACAGATAATATGCAGGAAAAACTGTTGTTTGTATTAAAATGGAAAACGCTTGTTTACAATGGTGTTCGTGAGCATGGCCTGTAACAAGGTCTTGGATCCTCCTCTCTTCTGCTCTCTTAGCTCATCATCTTACTAACTACTTCAAAATGAGATCGAAATTGATCTTTTACATGAGGGGGCTCTTCGAGCGCTTCCCTCCAACCTACCTACCCTATTCAATTACATTGAATGGGTTGTCTAGTCCACAAATCGGATCTAGATCTCAGCCTTCAAAGCATTAAAGCACTATCTACCCTACGCATGTGCAAAGCACAGCTTCACGGCTCACCAGCCTAAGACATTAAATTACATTCAAATTCAAAATTGAATATGAGGGTTGCGCCTCTCTTCAGCTTGGAATGCACACGCTAATGTGGCTGGCTGGATGGCTGGATGATGTGGAGAGATGCTCCTGCATCATACTCCTCAGCTGCAAAAATTCATGAGCTCCTGCTCATGAGCTTCCCATCTCGGCTGTTGAAATCCTCCTGGGTCCCAAACAAATTTTTGGAGTTGTTCATCTGCTCCATCTCCCTGCTTCTGTTGTCGCTACTGCTGCTGCTTCTTTCCTTCTGCTCAGCCTCTCCTTGCTGACAATTTCTGTTGACCGGATCATCATCTCCCTGATCATGTTGATCACTTCATCCAACTGCTCCAATGGTTGGCCCTGTTCATGCAGTCTCTCCAGCTGCAAAAATTTTCTGCAATTGGGTAGATCACTGTGATCTCCCATGCCTTCTTCATCTACTTCCAACTTCACCTGTTGGATGTGCATACCCTGCACTATCACCCTTCTCTCCAGGGCTTCAATTTGTTCATACAAATCAGCCAAACTAATGTTGTTTTCTTCTTCCTTGTCCTCCACTTCTGCAAGCTCCAATGTTGCAGTCCTTTCAGGTTCCTCGTTGAAAGTATTTAGCCATTCCTCGAAATGCTCATCATCTCCCTCTTTTGTTTAGGCAGTCTCCAATACTTGGTCCAATGCTTCCTTGACAGTCACAGCTAGCTTTCTTTCTGCTTCTGTTGTTGCCGCCTCAATAACTGCAACGTAGACTTCTGCCTTTCCCTGGGCAAATGGTAGGAATATTTCAATTCCCCCAATCATCAGAATGCTATTCTGATTTTCCTCTTCTGTCAGCTGCATCAGCTGATCTAAATCCAACTCCAAGCTCATCTGCTCTGTCAGCTCCTCTGGCTGATTCCAACTCACCTGCTCATCCCTGCCCACCTGGCAATATGGGATTTCTTTGCTACTTCCCTGGCAGACTATGAGATCAACTGATCCCATCTTCATCAGCACTCCTTGCTGAGTCGAACTCACCTCCGAGTCCATGAGACTTTCAGACAGTCTCGTATTCTTATCTATACCCACATGGAAATTTGAGATGATTCCACTGCCCTCCTGGCAGTCTTCGAGATCCCGCAATGACCTCATTTCATTGCCCACCTGGCAATGTGAAATTCCTTGGCTGTCCTCCTGACATTTCATGAGATCTTCATCTGATCTCAACTCCTTGCCCACCTGGCAATTTGGAATTTCCTCTCTGCCCTCCTGGCAGTTCTTAAGATCTTCAACTAATCCCATTTCATTCTCTTCATCGATAATTCTCCTAGTCTCTGGTTCACATATCTGAACCATCTCCTCAGGTCCGTCGAGGTTTTCAGCATGCCTCAACCATCCTTTTAACAGCCTTCGTTGTCTCCTAACCATCAACTTCTTGACTGGCCATTTTACCTTCGGCTTCCTCATGAGCCATTCATATACCCATCTTGACTTGGCTTTCTGTTGTATCTCCAATGCAAGTTCATCCATCCTCGCATTCTGTCGCATCCGCAATGCAAGATTTTCTATTTCTTTCCTTATATCAGCGAGCTCTTCATCTATTTCTTCTTTACTCACCAACTCCTGGTTCTTCCTTCTAGCATACCTACGGCCTTCAATAGCCATGTTGTTGTCTCCATATGCTCTCCTGGAAAACCTGTTATTGTCACTCTGTAACCCCGAGTGTCTCCAGCCTCTTCCTATAGTCCCTTTTACTATCTTCTTGATTGCTACTTACCCGCAACCAATCATCTACAGAGCTTCCAGTACCCTGCCTTGTTTTTCTTTCTCTGTCTGCAGTATACAGACAAAGTATCCGCTCTGATACCACTTGATGCAGCCCTACCAACCTGCAGGTTGGAAGTCCACGCACACAGGATCCTTTCTCTTCCACTGGCCCGAAGAGCTCCCGGAAATGGCTCTCCTATTTCCCTTTCGGTAAATCTGTACCCACAGCAAAAACTCGAGGAATCTCCCTTCGCGCTTCAGGAGATCAGACTTCGTGATTACGCAAATCCTGTGGTCAAGCGTCTTGTCTCTCAATCTCCGAAACCCGAAAACAATCAACACTTGACCTTTTCCCTCTCTATTTCGGATTTCTCCTTATCACGATTTCGGGGGTTGCGATGTCAAGCAACTCGTTCCCTTGACTCTCGAAACCCAAATTACCGAAACTTCGATGTGCTCGCAAGCTTTGAATTTTCAACAACCCTTCATTCCGTCGGGACTTCGGACTTCGCGATTTCGTGAATCCTGATGCAAAGATTTCGGGACTTCACCCCACAAAACCCTAAAATGGTCAACGAAATTTGACTTCCGTGTCGATAGTGCATCACCTGTCCACCCTGCTAATTTTGTGTCCCACAAAATCCTTTCGTCCCTTCGGGACTTCGCGTTTCGTGATTTCATGAGTCCTTTTGCAAAGATTACGGGACTTCAATCTATGAAACCCCGAAATAGAAATCCATGTGTAAATCCAACGGCTCCTGTTGGCTTGAATCTACGGTTCTGCGTCTCCTGAGCTTAAACCTTTGGGAATACTCACCGTAACTCCCCTGCTCCTCCGTGAGATCTGGCAGCTCACAGGACTTCGCGAATTCTCCATAGATAATTCTGACCGTCCGTCTCTTCCCTTCACAAGGACTCCTGCAACTTTTTACCAAGTGGTTTTCCCACGGTACTCAACTACCTACGACACAACTTGCAACGCCTTCTCACTGTTCCAATGCACAAAATTCTTGTGCTTCCTTTGACGACTGTGGAGACTCTATCCCTTCTAAGCTTTCTCCACCTCTGAGTCTTGAAGAAGACTCCTGCACGCACTCCTTGCGGAAAATTTCAAACACTCTCAAGTGTTGAACTTCCTTCAACTCTGCGCACTCCCTGCAGTTACGCTCTGTGCATTGAAAGCACTAACCCTCCGGAGCTTATCCTTCTTTCGAATCCTCAAAGGATTCTTCCACTCCTGCGCCTCTGCAGGACCTCTGCACACACAAAGTGTTATTGGTCTTGAGCTTCTCTTCTCGCCCAAACTTCTTAAGGAAACAGATCCTTCTCTCTTCCTCCTGCATATGGAGAATTATGAGGCCCTCCTGGAACTCGGTCTACTCAAGCAACCTATTGCTGAGTATTTCCGGTTATTTAGTAACCCTGTGTGTATATGCTCAATGCCCACTTGGCAGAGCCTCTTGCAGAACTCCTCAGAGCTTCCACCTTCTTTTGAACTCAACAGAATCCCTCTGTGTATTATGGCACTTACTCCATGCACACCTAGCAGAGTATCAAGAATCCTCTGTGATTCTTGCTTCGAATGAACTTACGACCGAATTCTCCTTCTGTGCACTTCTTGCACCGGCTCAATGCCCACCTGGCAGAGCTTTACAGAACTCAAAGAGAGCTTCTGTCTGTAACTGTGTTCTCATATACAGCCTCACCTCCTGAGGTATTCAGCAACCTCACGACCTTCTTTGAGTTGTTGACTTCAGTTCTTGTGCCCGCAACACATCTTTGTCTGAATCCGCAAAATTTAGAAATGCATCTTGTGTGCACGGATATCAGAACCCACAATGTTCTGTCACACCCTCCTGGTGTGAAGCCTCAAAGACTTCTAACTCTGAAATCAAACAAAAACCCTGCAAATGCCTAACATACATCTACAGCATACATTCATATCATATAAAGAACATTTACAGACATTCATTCAACACAAATAATATGCAGGAAAAACTGTTGTTTGTATTAAAATGGCAAATGCCTGTTTACAATGGTGTTCCTGAGCATGGCCTGTAACAAGGTCTCGACTCCTCCTCTCTTTTGCTCTCTTAGCTCTATCATCTTACTAACTACTTCAAAATGAGATCGAAATTGATCTTTTACATGAGGGGGCTCTTCGAGCGCTTCCCTCCAACCTACCTACCCTATTCAATTACATTGAATGGGTTGTCTAGTCCACAAATCGGATCTAGATCTCAGCCTTCAAAGCATTAAAGGCCTATCTACCCTACGCCTGTGCAAAGCATGGCTTCACGGCTCACCAGCCTAAGACATTAAATTACATTCAAATTCAAAATTGAAGATGAGGGCTACACCTCTCTTCAGCTTGGAATGCACGCGCTGACGTGGCTAGCTGGCTGACGTGGAGAGATGCTCCTGCATCAGTTGGCATATATGTTATCATCCTATATTTGGCATACCTAAGAGTGACTTTCAATTCACATTCTAAAATAAGGAATAGATTTTTGCAAAAGGAAGAAATTATTTATTTACTAACGTGAAATTTATTAAAGATGTTGTTTAAATTAATTAACATTAAATTCCACTCGATGTGAGCCTTTACATCATCATCCCATTATTTACACTTTTAGTTTGACCTAGAATGTGACCTTATGAATGTGAAAGAGTATTAATCACACTCTTAGATCATAATGGTTTTACATTCTACGTTGTATGATTTGGTAGTCAAGGCTTCTCAAAGAGTGTATTGGTGAACTATGTTTTAATTAGTATCAGTGATCTTTTCCATTCTCAAACATTCATCATAGGAGTATGATAACAATCATAACATAGAATTACAGAGAAAACACTACAAATATGTTTTATTATTATGTGGTAGATGTAATGGCACACATTATTTTAATAAAAATGGAAATTTTGATGATGCTAATTTATTAAAAACATTCAATTCAAAGCTATGATATCATATATGTATTATTATTATTCTGTGGTAGATAGAATGGCATGTACTATTTTTATAATATGTCTGCAAATGTTATTATTATACATAATATGACTATATTTTCATAAAAAAAGGAAATCATGGTGATGCTAATTTATCAAAAACTTCCAATCCAGAGTGGTGATATTATTTATTAAGTTTATGTAGTGTTCCCCACTACTAAACCCATAAAAAAAATCTGATACCATTGATTTATATGCAACGCATCATGCTAAAAACACTCATACATATAACATCATTAATCTAAACATGAATCCAACTAAATTAACATTCACACAACCACATACAATGGCTTAAAACTCAAAGTATGCAAATATCAATTAATCCCATAATTAAATGCAAACATTGATGATTCACATGCATTTAACAACATTATGAATGCATGCAATTACACCAATACACAATATCATATAATTTACTCAAGAACAAAACATGTGCACAACAAGTTAAACTCATAAACAATAACCGTGTAACATAGATAAACACTTATCTTTTATCAACAATGTGCAACCAAATGCAGGGAATGGACGTTCCACCCAATCATAGATTTGTTGCTCCAAATATCAGCAAAAAATCACCCTCGAGCTAGCGATACAAATTCACAAGAAAGGGCATCTCTCCATTGTCCACTCACAACCCAAATTTTACCCACAACAAACTAATTTTTCCTACAACTATCCAATCCTTATGATATCTTCCCCTCAACCTGCACAACCCAAGAAATGGGATCCCCCTTCATTGCACACAATCCCTCGGGCCTTCCCACTTCCCTCCAGGGCTCCAACATAGGTTGTCTAGGAATCTCTCTTATTGGGTACTCCAAGGATTTCAACTGCAAGGAAAAACTTATAACAACACGCTCACTATTGTAGGGTAATTTATCTCACAAAATATCACTCTACGGGCCTAACAAATAGTTTCTTCGTGATTTTTCAACTCCAAACAACTACCACACATGCCCATTATGGTTGCCTCCAAGCTCCAACATTCTCCACTCCCTTGTTGTCCCAAAATCTTCATGCAAAAACTACTCTCTTTTCCCATACGAATTTCCTTTCCCCCCATGCAAGTTGACTCTCACACTCCCCAATGTTGATTGTACTCAACCCCCATGCTCTAATAACTATCGGATGTGAATTTTTTCACCCACCCTCTTATATGTGTTTAATGATTGGGATTTGATACACTTAAGAGGAAAATAGAAGGATTATACACAATGATAATTTTAGAAAGTGGGTTAAGATTAATAGACGTGGGTAACTCCCCCTCGGACCACTCTCTTAGGCATTCCCCTTCTATTGTGGAAACTTAGCCCCCATTACTTTGTTTGTGTCTGTCTGTAGTTGATGCTACATTTTATTTTGTTATTTTTCGATATATAATGTTTACATATTACATAGTCGATCACACGACCATACATCATATTTACATTACATATCACTAATACGGGAATAAAAAATGGGGATGTTACATTCCCCTCTTCTTACAAATTTCATTGTCCTTGGTACACAACACCATACCAGCACACATATATAAATTTTACATCATAGTATTTGGTACTCTTTCAAGTTCACAACTCCTGCCAGTAATTCCAACCAACAATCGCTCATTCCCCTCAACCTACACATCCCAAGGAAGTGTACCCCCTGATTTTCACTACAGTTCCTCAAGATGTACCACTTCCTTTCCAGGGCTCCAACACAAATAAGACAAGAATCTCCTAGATGTGGCTCCAGGAATTCTAGCTGCCAAAATGGAGCCTTGCACACTTATATACAAATATACATTCATCTTTCTTCAAAATTTTCAAAAACATGTGGGCACTCCTCCCACATGGCCTCCTCATGCTCCCACGTAGCATCTTCAAGACTGTAGTAGGTCCATTGAACCTTTACCAGGATGATGGATTTTCTCTTGAGCACCTTGACTTTCCGATCCAGGATGCGTATTGGTTCCACCCGAAAGTCCCCTTCGTGCTCGACCTGATCACAGTCCAATCAATCACGTGGTTAGGATCAATCACATATTTTTTCAATAAATATACATGAAACACATTGTTAATTCTCATGGATGCAGCCAATGCAAGAATGTGTGCAACTAGGTCTATCTTCTCTAAAACTTCAAACGACCCACAATATCTCATTACCAACTTTGGGCAACTTCCCAATCTTAGAAAACTCCTTTTAGCTTTTACTTTTAGAAACACATGCTTGCCTACATTGAATTCCCAATATGTCCTTCTTTTATCTACATAACTCTTTTTCCTGTCCTATGAAACCTTCAAATTCTTCGTGATCTTTACCATCTTCTCTTCCATTTCCTTTAGTAATTCTATCCCAATAACTGCTTTGTTTGCTAGGTTGTCACATATTACTCATGTGTTGCATTTCCTTCCATAGAAGGCTTCAAATGAGCTCATCTTCAATGATGCATGATACCCATTATTATAAGAAAACTCTACTATATGAAGATAATAATCCCACTTGGAAGGCTTGTCCATCACATACATTCTTAACATATCTTCAATTATTCGGTTAGTCCTTTTAGTTTTCTCATCTGACTCTAGATGATATGTTGTACTAAAATTCAAGTTAGCCCCAAATCCATTAAACAGTCCCTTACAAAAGTTAGAAGTGAACTCAATATCTCTATTTGACACTATTGCCTTAGGAACACCATGTAGCCTAGCAATTTCCTTCATATAAATCTATGTAATATTGGTTGCCTTGTGAGTCGTTTTCACCGGTACAAATGTGCAACCTTTGTAATTTTGTCCACCACTACCATGATAGAATCAAGTTACCTTGATTTTCTTGGAAACTTGGTGATTAAATCTATTGTAACTACCTCCCATTTCTATTCAGGAATGGGAAATGGTTGTAATAATCATGTTGGATGCTTGTGTTCAGTCTTCACTTTTAGACATTCCATGCACTTGGCTATGCAATCAGACGCATATTTTTTCATTCATGGCCATAAATGATAGTTTCTTACTATTGTAATTGTCTTTTGGTACCCTGGATAGCCAACATAGGGTACATTGTGCTTCTCTTTTGGCACCATATTTCTCAATTCTTGAGTGTTAGTAACATAAAATTTGTCATTGAAAAAGAGGATTCCATCCTCTTCCAACCTGTAATCTTTATAATTTTGATGTACATTATTTTGTTGTAAGATTTCTTTAACTTGTGCATAATGTGGGTCTACTCTTATATCTTCTAGAATTTTATATTTTAAATCTTTCATGCACATACTAATGACTACAACATGCATTTCATGCACCCTCCTACCAAGTGCATCAACCACTTTATTCTCTTTTCCCTTGATATGTTGATGTCGAAGTCATATTCACCAAGAAATCCCATCCATCTAGTATGTTTGGCATTCAGTGTTGGTTGTTCAAACAAGTGTTTTAGATCGCTATGATCTATCTTTAGCTCAAACTTTCTACCCATGAGATAATGCCTCCACATTTTTTTGGCATGAACTATGCCTGCCAACTCTAAGTCATGGATAGCATAATTTATTTCATGTTCCTTAAGCTTCCTTGACTCATAACATATGGCATTCCCATTTTGTGTAAGGACTCCACCAAGACATTTCTTGCATGCATCTGTGCACACAACAAAATCTTCATCTTGATCCACAACCTTTAGAATAGGTGCACTAGTCAATAATTCCTTCAAATGTTGGAAACTCTCTTCACATTTGATTGTTCATTCAAAATTGGTTCCCTTATTCTACAACGAAGTGATCAAATGTGCAACCTTGGAGAATCCTTCAATGAATCTCCTATAATATCTAGCTAATCTCGTAAAGGATCTCACTTCTGAAACATTATTTAGTGCTGGCCAACTTTTCATTACTTCAATATTTCCAAGTTCCATCGCTATTCCTTCCTCTGAGACGATGTGGCCCAAATAATGGATCTATCTTTAATAAAAAGTGCATTTGTTCAACTTGGCATACAATTGGTGCTCTCTCAACACTTGTAACACCATCTACAAATGTTTCTCATGCTCCTCCTCTATCTTGGAGTAGATAAGAATATCATCCAAGAAGACAATGATGAATTTGTTCAAGTAATCCATGAATACTCCATTCATTAGACACATAAAACTAGTTGGTGTATCTGTCAAGCCAAATGGCACCGACACAAACTCATAATGATCATACCTTGTCATGAATGTTGTCTTAATGGTGTCTTCTTCTCTGATTCTTACCTAATGATAGCCTCACCTCAAGTCAATCTTGGAAAAAATCTTATCTCCTTTCAACTGATCAAAAAGATCATCAATTCGTTGTAGAGAGTACCTATTATTTACAATAACCTTATTAAGTTGTCTAAAGTCAATACACAACCTTAGATTTCCATCTTTTTTCTTCATAAAAATCACTGGAGCACCCCAAGGCAAGACACTTGGATGTATGCACCCCTTCTTCAACAATTCTTCTAGCTATAGCTGCAATTCTTTTAGCTCTGGTGTGCTCATTCTATAAGGATTTTTGGACACTAGGGAAACTCTAGGAATTAAGTCGATAGAGAAATCAATATCTCTCTTTGGTGGTAATCCTAGAAATTCCCCAAACACATCTTCATATTCCCTTAATACTGGATAGTCTTAAATACTTGGATCTTTATCCTTTGTTGGCTCTTCCATATGGGCTACATATATCTGGCACACTTTTCTAAAACTTTTTTTTCAGTTTCAAAGCTAAAATCTCTCTAACAGATATATGTCTTGGAATACCTTTCACCATCCTCGAATTTCCTTCTTCATCAAGGCATGTGAAAGCTATGTTGTAGCAATATATGACAACTTGATGCTTGTCCAACCAATCCATACCAATCAAGTAGTCATATGAATCAAGTGGTGTGATGTTTAAATATTCCTTAGTGTTAACATCGTTCATGTTCACTGCACAATATTTAACAAGCTCATTGATTCTTCTTTTGGTTCTAGTGGTTGGTTGAACCAACCAATATTTTTCATGCTTACATATATTCAATTTAAATCTATCAACCATACTATCTATATAGCTATGACTAGCTCCAAAATCAATTAAAATAGCTATGGGTTGATTATCAATATTACCTTCCACCTCAACTTTGTGGGATTAATAGTTTTCTTGTTTGTTGTTCAAGGATGCATAAATCTTTGGCATGCTTCTACCCACTTCATCCACTATATCAACTTCTTGAATTTTGTGCATAGTCCTCATCCTATCTCCCTTGTAAGGACAATCCTTATACATGTGGTCTCCTTCACATCCCCAACACTTTATGGGATGCTATATTGGCCTTTTCCCCAATGAATTTATCATATTGGGCTCATTTTTTGCTTACTACCCTTCTTTATATGACTGTGAATTATTCCTAAAGAAATGTTACTTAATTCCTTTCTTCCTTTGATCCATATTTCCATTTTTTTTGTCATCCCAAACTCTTTGAAAAGTTGGCCTTTCCTTACTCTACCCATAAAAATACTTAGCTTTTCTTAGGGCTTCTTCCAAGGTTCTAGGCTCATCAAATTGGATTTTATCATTGTAGAAATAATGTATCCCACTCAAAAATAT
Organism: Picea sitchensis; assembly: GCA_010110895.2. Lineage (NCBI taxonomy): Eukaryota > Viridiplantae > Streptophyta > Pinopsida > Pinales > Pinaceae > Picea > Picea sitchensis. The sequence goes on from SNQJ01S0159835.1 coordinate 28,496, forward strand.
TTATATTTTAACCTTATCATCCTTTATGAATCCAACATACCTCAACAATTCAAGGAACCTCCTTTCATACTCATACATTGTCATGCTTCCAAGCTTGAGTTTAAAGAACTCTTTCATATTCTTGTCATAATAATTCTTTGACAATTATTTCTTATAAAAATACTTTTTGATTTCCCTCCATGAGATACTCTTCTCAACAATGTGCTTAAATTTCTTGAGTTGATCCCACCAAATAGATGTTTTTCCTTGAAGATGATAGGTTGTAATTATGGCTTCTACATTTGATGAATAATTCTGCAATTTGAAAAATTTCCTCATTCCCAATAGCCATACATATGCATCTTCATATTTCTTATGATCACCATCAAAAGTAGTATGATTAATCTTCCTAAACTCTTCTTACAAATCATCTACCTTAGGCTTCCTCCTCTATCTTCAGACTAGGGACACACTTGGGTTTCTCTTTGACCTTGAACATGAATGTGCTCTTCTGGTTGATTATTTTGGTGAATGATGATGGTGATGTCCACTAACACTCCTTGTTGTACTATATTCATCATGGTCATCCCTCCTATCATGAGATATGGATTCTTCTACTTGTCTTTCACTTGTTGCTTGTTTAGTGCCAAAATATTTATTGACTTGTCTCTACAACATATTTCAACTTTGTATGGAAGACAACTATTCCAAATAAACAGTATATTTTATAAATTCTTCGATGATCATATTACAAAAGAGTATTACAATATACATATATACAAGAGAATGAAAGGGTTTCAACCCTATGGATAGATAATAAAAGACTATATGACTAAGAAACAATTAATTGATTAATTTTATACTCATTACAAGTCATCCCCTCCTAAAATGCTTTGATCATGAAGCATAGGTAAAAAAGTGTGCTTGGATCTAAATTCATCATCCTCCAATGTAGCTTAGAAACCATAGCCTCATTTGAAATAATTGGTGAGAGACGTTTGATATTCTCCTTGTTGTCATTTTCCTTACCATTATCACCTGCTGGAGGAGTTTCAAACATAACAAGTTTAAGGTAATTTGGCCTGAATGCATACTCACTTCTATTTACAATATCACCTTGTGGTGTTTTTTATGGAGGATATATTGACATACACCATGTATACTATTTTCTCCTTGGGCCCCACTTCGACATGTTATTATCTTCATGTGGTGGAGATTGCACGGATTATGCCTTAGAATATAGAAAGTTATGATTTCTAACTCCAACAATCCTTTGGCCTTCTAGGAACTAAATAAGTTGCTTCAATAAAGCATTATTTTCATGTTGATTGTTATGCTCATCAGAAAGTTGTTGTTGAGTCATAGAAACATCAAATATTCTTTCTGGTATGTTGAAAAGTTCATCATGAAGTTCCTCGTGACTAAAATACTGAGTTTTTTGTTTATGTTATGTTGTAGTTTTGAATATGCCTCCTTTGAATACTTGTTTTCTATAAATCTTCTCTTCATTGATGCCACAACTAATTAAACAATAGATCAACATGTTTATTAATTGCCTAATGTGATATTCACAATCAAAAATTTGATTATCAGTGCTTGGGTTCCAAGCAGGATCAACAAT
>SNQJ01S0159835.1:30105-51910 GCA_010110895.2 Picea sitchensis
ATTGGTGCTCTCTCAACACTTGTAACACCATCTACAAATGTTTCTCATGCTCCTCCTCTATCTTGGAGTAGATAAGAATATCATCCAAGAAGACAATGATGAATTTGTTCAAGTAATCCATGAATACTCCATTCATTAGACACATAAAACTAGTTGGTGTATCTGTCAAGCCAAATGGCACCGACACAAACTCATAATGATCATACCTTGTCATGAATGTTGTCTTAATGGTGTCTTCTTCTCTGATTCTTACCTAATGATAGCCTCACCTCAAGTCAATCTTGGAAAAAATCTTATCTCCTTTCAACTGATCAAAAAGATCATCAATTCGTTGTAGAGAGTACCTATTATTTACAATAACCTTATTAAGTTGTCTAAAGTCAATACACAACCTTAGATTTCCATCTTTTTTCTTCATAAAAATCACTGGAGCACCCCAAGGCAAGACACTTGGATGTATGCACCCCTTCTTCAACAATTCTTCTAGCTATAGCTGCAATTCTTTTAGCTCTGGTGTGCTCATTCTATAAGGATTTTTGGACACTAGGGAAACTCTAGGAATTAAGTCGATAGAGAAATCAATATCTCTCTTTGGTGGTAATCCTAGAAATTCCCCAAACACATCTTCATATTCCCTTAATACTGGATAGTCTTAAATACTTGGATCTTTATCCTTTGTTGGCTCTTCCATATGGGCTACATATATCTGGCACACTTTTCTAAAACTTTTTTTTCAGTTTCAAAGCTAAAATCTCTCTAACAGATATATGTCTTGGAATACCTTTCACCATCCTCGAATTTCCTTCTTCATCAAGGCATGTGAAAGCTATGTTGTAGCAATATATGACAACTTGATGCTTGTCCAACCAATCCATACCAATCAAGTAGTCATATGAATCAAGTGGTGTGATGTTTAAATATTCCTTAGTGTTAACATCGTTCATGTTCACTGCACAATATTTAACAAGCTCATTGATTCTTCTTTTGGTTCTAGTGGTTGGTTGAACCAACCAATATTTTTCATGCTTACATATATTCAATTTAAATCTATCAACCATACTATCTATATAGCTATGACTAGCTCCAAAATCAATTAAAATAGCTATGGGTTGATTATCAATATTACCTTCCACCTCAACTTTGTGGGATTAATAGTTTTCTTGTTTGTTGTTCAAGGATGCATAAATCTTTGGCATGCTTCTACCCACTTCATCCACTATATCAACTTCTTGAATTTTGTGCATAGTCCTCATCCTATCTCCCTTGTAAGGACAATCCTTATACATGTGGTCTCCTTCACATCCCCAACACTTTATGGGATGCTATATTGGCCTTTTCCCCAATGAATTTATCATATTGGGCTCATTTTTTGCTTACTACCCTTCTTTATATGACTGTGAATTATTCCTAAAGAAATGTTACTTAATTCCTTTCTTCCTTTGATCCATATTTCCATTTTTTTTGTCATCCCAAACTCTTTGAAAAGTTGGCCTTTCCTTACTCTACCCATAAAAATACTTAGCTTTTCTTAGGGCTTCTTCCAAGGTTCTAGGCTCATCAAATTGGATTTTATCATTGTAGAAATAATGTATCCCACTCAAAAATATTTATATTTTAACCTTATCATCCTTTATGAATCCAACATACCTCAACAATTCAAGGAACCTCCTTTCATACTCATACATTGTCATGCTTCCAAGCTTGAGTTTAAAGAACTCTTTCATATTCTTGTCATAATAATTCTTTGACAATTATTTCTTATAAAAATACTTTTTGATTTCCCTCCATGAGATACTCTTCTCAACAATGTGCTTAAATTTCTTGAGTTGATCCCACCAAATAGATGTTTTTCCTTGAAGATGATAGGTTGTAATTATGGCTTCTACATTTGATGAATAATTCTGCAATTTGAAAAATTTCCTCATTCCCAATAGCCATACATATGCATCTTCATATTTCTTATGATCACCATCAAAAGTAGTATGATTAATCTTCCTAAACTCTTCTTACAAATCATCTACCTTAGGCTTCCTCCTCTATCTTCAGACTAGGGACACACTTGGGTTTCTCTTTGACCTTGAACATGAATGTGCTCTTCTGGTTGATTATTTTGGTGAATGATGATGGTGATGTCCACTAACACTCCTTGTTGTACTATATTCATCATGGTCATCCCTCCTATCATGAGATATGGATTCTTCTACTTGTCTTTCACTTGTTGCTTGTTTAGTGCCAAAATATTTATTGACTTGTCTCTACAACATATTTCAACTTTGTATGGAAGACAACTATTCCAAATAAACAGTATATTTTATAAATTCTTCGATGATCATATTACAAAAGAGTATTACAATATACATATATACAAGAGAATGAAAGGGTTTCAACCCTATGGATAGATAATAAAAGACTATATGACTAAGAAACAATTAATTGATTAATTTTATACTCATTACAAGTCATCCCCTCCTAAAATGCTTTGATCATGAAGCATAGGTAAAAAAGTGTGCTTGGATCTAAATTCATCATCCTCCAATGTAGCTTAGAAACCATAGCCTCATTTGAAATAATTGGTGAGAGACGTTTGATATTCTCCTTGTTGTCATTTTCCTTACCATTATCACCTGCTGGAGGAGTTTCAAACATAACAAGTTTAAGGTAATTTGGCCTGAATGCATACTCACTTCTATTTACAATATCACCTTGTGGTGTTTTTTATGGAGGATATATTGACATACACCATGTATACTATTTTCTCCTTGGGCCCCACTTCGACATGTTATTATCTTCATGTGGTGGAGATTGCACGGATTATGCCTTAGAATATAGAAAGTTATGATTTCTAACTCCAACAATCCTTTGGCCTTCTAGGAACTAAATAAGTTGCTTCAATAAAGCATTATTTTCATGTTGATTGTTATGCTCATCAGAAAGTTGTTGTTGAGTCATAGAAACATCAAATATTCTTTCTGGTATGTTGAAAAGTTCATCATGAAGTTCCTCGTGACTAAAATACTGAGTTTTTTGTTTATGTTATGTTGTAGTTTTGAATATGCCTCCTTTGAATACTTGTTTTCTATAAATCTTCTCTTCATTGATGCCACAACTAATTAAACAATAGATCAACATGTTTATTAATTGCCTAATGTGATATTCACAATCAAAAATTTGATTATCAGTGCTTGGGTTCCAAGCAGGATCAACAATTACCACTCGATCAGATCCAATAAGTGTAATCTCTAGACCACCTACTTGTGATGTCAATAAAAATATAGGATTTTTTTTGTATGTTGGAAATTCATTTACAAATTTCTCTTTGTTGCATGCCTTCGATGTGCCATCAATCCGCAAAAAATTGTAACCCTTACTTCTTACTTCATCCTAAATAATATTAAGCATTTTTTGAGTATGAGAAAAAACCAACAATCGATGGTCCTCTGCAACGAGGTTATCCAGCAGTGCCATTAAAAACACAACTTTTCAAGATGCATTTCCATGTTTCTTCTCTCCATTTTCCAAACTCAGTAATGCTTGCTAAAGATGAAGTCATCTCCATTGCAACAACAACTTCTGCTTGTATTTCTTCTTCCTCAACCACACTTGCTCCTTTTATCATAGATTCCATTCATTTTTCTATGTCATCAACTGTTCTCTTTATCAATAGTTCATGATGGTCACATATCTTTTTCAATATTGTTAGAGTAGATAGAGATGAACCATCAACTAACGAATGAGTCGTTTAGTTGTTAATAAATGTTGTGTATAATTGTTGTTGGCATGCTATCAATTGCAGCCACACAATTATAACATCCTTTTTTGCTAGTTTACGATGAGCATAATCCCTAAATTGTGGGAAGACTTCACTCTTGAGACGACACAAAAGGTATGGTTGAATTCATTCTCTCAATTCCTGTGCAGCATTGGAACCAAACCATTTTTGTCTTTGAGTTGATTTCTTGTCATAAGCATGCAAAATGAGATCCTGATAAAGTATGAGATCAAACTTTATCGAGCATCCTATCAGATGAGGAAATTTTTGTTGAATTTGGCCTCGGGTGAGATACTTGCCTTGGTGCGGGAGCTATCCTATTTTGACAGCCTGATAAAGTTGGATCCTCTGGTCACGAGTGTCGTTGACCTGTGTGTCCACGATCTAATTAGTGGATGCTTGTTCCATGCAGTCAGGGTTGATCTCTGTTGATGTCAATTGTTTTGTTATCTCTGAGGTGTCGAATAATGGTGGAAAATAGGGCCCAAGGAGGTCCATATTGAACATTGGATGCACGCCAAGGAAGGGGGGAATGTTTAGCTCAAAATCATTGTCACCCACAGCCATGGTGATTTTTTAAGGTCCATAACGGAGTGGACAAATATTTCGATGAGGCCTTGTAAGACGTTTTTTTTGCAAGTGCAACCAAACTTTGTCTCCCACCTGAAACTGGTGTGGCACCCGATGTTGATCATGGCACTGCTTGTACTTGGCATTAGACTTCTGTAAAATATCTTGAACTTGTTGGCGGATGTGTTGGATCTGCTCAATGAACCGGGTGGCTTTTTCATCTTTAGTTGGAGCATGCGACGAGTCTGCCTAGGTGGTCACAAGGGTTAGTGCAACATCCATGGGACCCAATGGTTGAAATCCAAACCCCACATGAAAGGGGTTGTGGTCAGTTGAGCTATGTATGGATCTATTGTAGCTATGTTGAACCTAGGTAAGACTCTCATCCCATGTGATGGGGTGCTTGGAATTGTACATGCATAGGAAGTGCATGATCATCTGTTTGACGACCTTAGTTTGGCCATCCATCTACGGGTGGAAGGCAGTGGATTTGGTGATTTTTGTGTCCAGCAGTGACCAGAGGCTTGACTAGAAGGTGTTGAGGAACTGGTTGTCCCGATCTGAGATAATGGTTTGTGGGATCCCAAAGTGTACCCACACTAGTTCAAATAAAATCTTGGCAGTGGCCTCTGTTGTGATGCTCTTCTTGCAGGAGGCCAGAATTGCCATCTTGGAAAAGCGATCAACAACCACAAAACAAAGTCATTTCCTCACTTGGTGGATGGAATTTTGGACATGTAGTCCATTAAAATGGATTCCCAGGGTCTATTAGGAGTAGGTAGAGGAGTGTAAATGCCTTCTTTCTTAGTGGTCAATTTGGCAGGACCGGATATACTTGTTGACATCTTGTCGAAGTTTCATCCAGTAGAAATGTCGTTGCAACACTGCCACTATATTTTCCATGTTGAAGTGTCTTGCCACCCGACTGTAGTGGGATTCCCAAATCATCTTTGCTCGATCGCTTGATGGAACACAGAGATGGCCCAGATGGCACAACAACTCGTCCTGAAGATGGAAATTAGTGACAACTGTGTTTGTGCCCAACATCTGGTAGGTGTTGGCAAAGTCAATATCCGTCTCATAGAGGTGGGGCCATCCGGAGGTCTCGTGGTCGTATGAGTCTAACACTATGGTGATTGTCGCAACTGGATGTCGGCTAAGGAAATCATCGACTCGGTTGGTATTTCATGTTTTATACTTGATGTTGAAGTGGAACTACTACAAATATGTGGAACACTTATGATGGTGATCATTCTGCAATTTTCCTTATGTCTTCATGAACTGCAACAGCTTATGATTAGTGTGGATGACCATCTCCGTCCCGAGAATGTAATTCCTCCACTGGCGGCAAGCTTGCACAATGGAGTACATTTGTTTGTTGTAAGTAGGGTACTTATGGACGACATCTTATAGTGTCTCACTATGATAGGCCACAGGGTGGTCATGCTGAGTGAGGACTACACCCACATCATATTCTGAAGCATCTACCTCGATCTCAAAGGGTTGTTGCAGGTCAGTTAATGAAAGCATTAGAATTGTGCAAAAGTGTTTCTTTAGATCATCGAACGCTTGTTGTTGGGACAGACCCCACATAAATGTTTCCTTACCACCACCCTTGGCTACTTGGTTGAGGGCCCATGCAATATGGGAGAATCCCAACACAAACTTATGATAGAAATTGCCAAGGCCTAAGAAGCTTTGAATCTCAGTGAGTGTAGTTGGGGCTGGCCAGTCACGAATGACTTAGATCTTGGTTGGATCCACATGAACACCATGCGCATCAACAATGCAGCCTAGGTAATGGACCCTGTCCATGCCGAAGGAACATTTTTCCAAGTTGGCATATAGCTTGTGCTACCGCAGAGTGTGCAAAACCTGTTGAATATATTGTAAGTGTTCCGCCCAAGTCTTGTTGTATATGAGGATGTCATCTAGATACACCACTAAAAAATAATTAGTGAAAGGCCTCAAGGTATTGCCCATCATCCTCATGAAATTTGTTGGGGCATTTGTCAAAGCAACGGGCATGACCAAAAATTCAAAAAGACCTTCTTTTGACTTGAAGGCAGTCTTCCATACATTTGTCTTCTCTATTGGAACTTGATGGTAGCCAGACTTTAGATCAATCTTACTGAAGTATTTGGCCCCCTTGAGCTGATCAAGGAGATCGTCTATTCGGGGAATTAGGTATTGTTTCCTAATTGTGATTTTGTTTAGGGCCCGATAATCAATTCAGAGTCTCCAGGTCCCGTCTTTCTTCTACACCAGCACGATTGGGCTTCCACAATGTCATGAGTTGGGTCGGATGTGCCCCTTGTGGAGCATTTCTTAGATCTGACGTTGAATATCCTCATTTTCTAACAGAGAGCGACGATATACTGGCCCATTGGGTAGCGGTGCGTTGGGGGTCAGATCAATGGAATGCTTGACCTAACAGTGCATAGGTACCCCAGTAGGTGATTGTTGGCACAAGGGCAGACCTAGGGTTCAACGCTACAACAACACACCAACAAAACCCTAACTATCGACCCTTTCAACAACACCTGCGAAGTAGATGAAGTCTCACCCAAGGTAGAGGCAGGGGTGGTTGTAGGATTCAGGTGTCTGCAACCTTAGATGGGACACAAATCTGTGATTTTAATACTTAACAGAGCAATTAGCACTGACAGTTCATCAATATTTAACCACTATATACTCTGCAGATAAAACAGAACATCACATCATTCATCCAGATATGATGTATCTAAGCACTTATCATAGAGAGGAGATTAGATATAGAAGATTCAATTACTAAGAACATTCACATAGGTCAGATCTAACATCCATATACATTGTTAGCACAAAGCATAAACAGATCTATCTATCTATATCAAATCACTTAGCATGTAAAGACATAAACACATCAATACATCTCACAAAGCATAGCAACACAGCATGTATGTGGTTCACCCCCACCCTGGGGCTACATCCACCAACTATTCTCTTTATTTATTATCTTTGTCAAGCTTCTTACAGACACATAGCATCAAAATCCTACTCTGTAGAAGACATGAGATCTGCGCGCACTCCGTCAGATCCTCCTTCTTCGAGCTAGGGTACAACACCAAGCCTTCTTACAATTACTTGCACGTAGCTCTGCAAGTCTCACACAGTATGCACAGAGAAAGTACTTAGCACTCTTACAATCCCTTGATCACATAAATCATATCTCTAGCACTTAGCACTACTTACCACTTCCACACTTATTACATCGCCTAGTCTTCTATATACACATTACAAAAGTGGGCCTAAGCATGGGTAAACCCATGGGCCGACATTCCCATACCCATTACATAATTCCAAAACCCAAAAAGCCCTAAAAAGGGGCCTAGATCCTGTGATATCTGCTTCATCTTGCGCTCCGCCTTTGACAGTCTGTCAAAGTCCCAAAAATAGATCAAACCTGACCAAGAATCGACAAAACTTGGTCAAGGGCCAACATGCCCCCAACACTCACATGTGACTCGTCCCGAGTCACTCTAGTCTAGGTAGTTCTGATTCGAAAGCCTCGAGCTTGGCTCGAGTTTCTTGGACTTGTTGTTGTGCCACGACCTCCTGTTCAACGAACTCTTGGATGACTATGTCGTTGACAGGTCCCTCTAGGCGTTGTTCAGCTGCGGTGACAACCTGCTCCAGTTTTGCTCCTCGACCTTCGACCTCTGTGAACAATTGGTAAGCCTTATATTGTATAGGTTGGAGTCTCTGAGTTACTTCCATAACTCTTCTCTGGATAGTGTGGATATGTTGTTGGGTGGTGCATTTCTTTTGGGATCGCTTCATTCTTTCCACATCTGACAGGGGCTTTAACTGTGCATGTATTGTCTCTACTTGTTGCTTTGCTTCCTGAAGTTGTGACTCCAGTGCCTGCAATTATGGGTTCTCGATGAGTTTCTCATACATCTGGGCACTGCGATTACTCAGCTACTTGTATTCCATGGCAAAGGATTTTAGTCTCTCAACTGTGCTCTGGGCAGTTGCTTCTCTTTGGTCCTTTACATCCTGCGGAGTGTCGGGCATTGTGCGTATCTCTCTAAGTCTACTATGTGTTGTTGTAGCTGTTGGATAGTTTATGTGAAATGTTCTACTTGATATGTGACTCGGTCCTCTACCTTTATTTCTAAGACTGTCATAGAGTGAAGTGCTCTGCTGACCTCTTCTTTCACTTCGAGTTGCTCTGTGAGCATCTGTTCTTTTCCTTGTTGCATATGTGCTTTTTCTTCGTCGAACTTCGCTTGGAGAGCAATATTTTCCTGTTCTGCAGTGTTGCGTTGTTCTACGATTATGCCTTGCACTTACTTCAAGGTCTGGGTGGCTATTATGTTTCTTCTTCTACTCGTCGAAGGCGAGCTTCAACTTTATCATCTAGTCGATGGAGTTGGGCTGGCTCATCTCCCAACTTTGGTTCTCCCGATGGCAAGGGCGCAGTGGAGACTGCATGACTGGACTGAAGGGCATGTTGTACCCCTCGGAGTTCGACTTCAACTCGATCATACATTTCCTCCTACTTGGCTTCTTGTTTCTCTATTATTTCCAGCGAAGGATCATTCAAGGATGTTATGATGAAGTCAAAATAATCAAAGGTGAGGACTGTCTGCATCTTGGTCATGGTGGATTTTGATTTCTTTCAGGAAGAAGGTTTCTAGGGGGAAACCTTCCTCTTCTTCAAGGGGTCAACCTCGTCTCTGGGTGATGTTACTTCACCTGGCTTCTGCTCAACTTCTACTTTGTCATCACCCCCTCGGTCAGGTGACACTGAAGCAGTCTTTCCTGAGGCGCTACTTAAATCTTGGACCTCTTCAGTTTTCTTTATTTCGCTAGTTCTGGGTGTTTTTTTTTCTTTATGAGTGTCCTCTGGGCTATCAAGATCAGATATCTCTGCAGGGTTGGCGGGGATAAGGAGGTCAGCGAACCATTCCTTAGTGATCTCCTCAAGGTCTTCTTATGTAACTTTATAATATGATTGGAGCTTCTCTTTATGTTCATCTTCTCGCACTGTAATGTAGATGAAGTGTTGATCTACGATGAACTTCATCAGGGGTCGGAACCTCTGTAAGGTGTTTGAAGTCATGTGAGGCTCAGCTTCAATGGCTCTCTTTATCTAGATGTAATATGTATGAAACACAACATTTGACTGCCATTGTTTGTTCATATCACTTGAATACCAAAGGGTAGAGAACTTCACAACAAGTGGTTCGAACGGCTCTATGTCCGGGAAGGTGGCTCCTTCCAGCATCTCCTAGGCAATAAAGGTGATGAGGATCAGGAGCCAACTAAAGTCAAATTCATAACCTTGATCCTGTGCTTCTCGGCAGTCTAGTTCGAACTGGTTAACTAGGTACTTTGCCCAGTTCATATGTAGGCCTTCTGCACACTTCCCTGCGAGGTCAACGACAAAGTCGATGACCTGGGTAGGTCGGTTCTTCCTTACTAAATTTTCAGCTATCAGTTGACATCCTACTACCTTGTAGCCTCATGTCCCTTTCTCAACATCTCCATATGTATCCTTGATCTGCTGTGCCAGTGCGCGATCTATGGATTTTCCTGGGTAGAAATCCTACGGGTCAGGTCCTTGCATACTCAGTCCTGTGATCCTGTGGATCAACATTGGATCAACTGTAATACGACGGTCTAGCCATAGGTAGCTGCCATGGTAACATGACAATAACATCTTGACATAGGCATTGACTTATTGGTGTCCACTGAAGTGTGGGATCTTCATGACATTCAGCAGAGTGGATTGTAGGAGGTTCATCATCCACGGTTGGGGAATTATCTTTGAATTATTCCCCTTTGTTCTGGTTAGGTAGTTATATGGGGCGAGCATACCATAGATCTTGTGATCTCCGAGGTTGAAGTTGTTGAACTTCAATGTTGCAATCTTGTCCTGGTCTGCTCGAACTACGTGTATCCCCTTCAGGAGGTATGCATTGACTATGGTGTACTCGAAATCTCTTGGCACACTATCATGATTCACTGTGCGAGCCAGAGGCAGGATGTAATCTAGCAATATGGTTGGAATCAACTTCGCATTTGCTAGGTTGTCTTTGTGCTTGGTTCTCTTTTCCGGTGATGGCCGAGATGGTTCGGCTCCGCAAGCAGTCGACGGAGAGGCTTGCACTTTTCTCGTCGATGAATCTTGTACACCTGCATACATCGACATTACTCTTTCAGTCATGAGGTCAATGAGAACTTCTTCGATAACTTTCTCTGCAGCGCTGAACTCGTTTGACATACAAGATTGGGGTTGAAAATCTCAGGTTCAAGGAGTAACTTAGACACTGCAATGGGATAGAGGGAAATAGCACTATGATCACTGTGCAAAATCAACGATTCTGCGGGCTCATATTTCACGGTTAGCAAAAGTGTTCTCGGTGCATGGTGCGACAGGATAAATAGATAACTTGGCAACGGATCTCTTGCAACGGGTGAGAAGCCTTCATTAACTCTGTTCTGCCTGTTATGGCGTGGTCCAATGGTCTAGTGGCAAACCATAAATGCCTTTCTACCCGTTCGGGGATCGGCCTAATGGTTATATTATTTCCAACGGATATATTTCTTCGCCCTGGCAAAGTGCCATGTGACGTTGTTCTGTTATCCCGACGAAGTTCCAATTTTGCAAAAAAAAATTCTGCGAAGTTCCCTCTGGAACCTTATGTAACTTTTCGATCTTAGCTCTTAGCTTTTTGGCCTTTTCCATTCTGATTCTTATCTTCTTTTGGCATAGTTACTTCACACTGTTGAGATTCTTTCTTAAGATTCAAGGGTAATACTTCTTCTGTATCTGGAATAGGTACTTCAATCTTCTGTGGGTCTTTTAGTGTTCTTGCAACTTTGACATCCAAGTCTTTGGTTTTAAATAACTTCGATCTGTTCTCTTGTTCTTCAATCAAGTGTGCGATCCTTCTAGTCATGAATTCCTTTAACTCTTGCTTCTTCTACTGTAAGACTTATTATTCTTCCTTCCTTGTGGCCTGATCTCTTTCAATCCAAGGTTTTCCTAGTAACATGGTAAATGGTACGTTGTTCTCAATAAATTTAACGATATCGAAATCCTCCTCTATCGGAGTCCCATTGGAATTCATAGATATTTGGGTGAGCTTTCCACATAGGTTTATCAGCTTTCCTCTAAATATCCCTATTCCTCCCAATGAAGGAGTCATAGCAGGCTTCCCTAAAAGTTCCCAAGTTTTTTTTGTCATGATATTCACCTGTGTTTCCTCATCTAGAACACAGTCAATGTCGAAGTCTCCTATTCTTGCTTCTATGCATGTTTTTCCTTTGAAGATATCTGATAAGCTGTCATGTCGGTGGTCATTCAGGGTTTCTTTCATCTGTAGCAATACTTTCTCTTATTCTTTATGGGGTTCTGCCATAATCATAGTTTCTGGATCTTCCTTAGGGTTTTCTTGTCTTATGTTCATTCCTTCAAGCTTAGCAATCATTCTAGGGAAATCCAATACTTCATGGTCCATATCTTTACAACAAAGACAACTAGGTCTTTTCCTAGGGAATTCCTTAGAAAGATGTTTCGGTCTTCTGCAACTGTAACAGAGGGTTAATCCTCTCTTTATTTTAAATGATCCCCAACCTTTCCTGTACTGCACGCTAGGATCATAGTAGCTAACTGCAAACATTTCTTTCAAGGATCCTGCATCCACTTGTTAGTCCAAACATTTTTTCTATGCATAGGTATAACATATATTTCACTATTATTATCAGATCTACTCATATCAAACCTTCTTTCATCTATTAGTGCCCTAGTTTTCAAGCTAGGACAAAATCTATCAAAAATATCTAGATCCATATTGTTGAAACAAAAATTTCCACTTATCTTACTTCTACAGAGCACAAAGCTTTCAGATCTAGAACTTTTCACTATGCTTACCTTTATCAGAGCACAGAGCTTCCAGATCTTACTTCTTTTCTTTAGATCTGACCTCTTTTCTTGGCACAGAGCTTCACAGGTCAAGTAGAATGATGTGCACTAGGGAAATAGATCTACACACGGAGATTTCATAGTTTCAGGTCGAATCTTTGCACAAAGCTTCTTCTTCCTCAGTTCCCAGCAATCATAGTTTCAGGTCAGATCTTTGCACGAAGCTTCTTCTTCCTCAGTTCCCAGCAATCACGGTTTTAGGTCCTGACAATGGAACCATTTTTTGTCACAAGGGCAGACCTAGGGTTCAACGCTACAACAACGCACCAACAAAACCCTAATTACCGGCCCTTTCAGCAACACCTACGAAGCAGATGAAGTCTCACCCAAGGTAGAGGCAGCGGTGGTTGCAGGACTCAAGTGTCTACAACCTTAGCTGGGACACAGATCTATGATTGTAATACTTAACACAGCACTTAGCACCAACAATTCATCAATATTTAACCACTATCTACTCCGTAGATAAAACAGAACATCACATCATTCATCCAGATCTGATGTATCTAAGAACTTATCATAGAGAGGTAGATTAGATCTAGCAGATTCAAGCACTAAGCACATTCACATAGGTCAGATCTAACATCCATATACATCGTTAGCACAAAGCATAAGCATATCTATCTATATATATCAAAGCACTTAGAATGTAAAGACATAAACACATCAATACATCGCACAAAGCATAGCAACACATCATGTACGTGGTTCACCCCCACCCTAGGGATACATCCACCAACTCTTTTCTTTCTTTATTATCTTTTTCAATCTTCGTACAAGCACATAGCATCAAAATCCTACTCCGTGGAAGACAGGAGATCTGCACGCACTCCGCCAGATCCTCCTTCTTTGAGCTAGGGTACAACACCAATCCTTCTTACAATTACTTTCACGTAGCTCTACAAGTCTCACACAGTATGCATAGAGCAAGTACTTAGCACTTAGCACTCTTACAATCCCTTGATCACACAGATCAGATCTCTGACACTTAGCACTACTTACCACTTCCACACTTATTACATCGCCTAGTCTTCTATATATACATTACAAAAGTGGGCCTAAGCATGGGTAAACCCAAGGGATGACATTCCCATACCCGTTACATAATCCCAAAACCCAAAAATCCCTAAAAAGAGGTCAAGATCCTGCGATCTCTGCTTCGTCTTGCGCTCCGCCTTCGACAGCCTGTCGAAGTCCCAAAAATAGGTCAAACCTGACCAAGAATCCACAAAACTTGGTCAAGGGCCAACAACGATGAGAATGTGTCTTTGTATTATTCCACAACCTTATCCACTTTCTTATGTTGTGTGGATAGGTTGGCCACAGAGGCCATGGATGTGGTTGCAACCTTTCGCTCACTCTGAGAGAGAATCACGAAGAAGACAAACTTATCGGTTTGAGAAATGACCTTCCTGCATTGCTTAGCAGAGATAAAGGAAATAACACTAGGTGGGACTACCTCGAGTATCCTCTACAATTTTATGTTCAAAGTAATAATAACACTGTGAGGCCTAGAATCATATACAACATGACATTTCCATAAATAAGGTTGGCCGAAAAGAACATCACAAACTTCAAGGGGAGAAACATCACATAATACCTCATCTTTGAATGATTTGATGTTGTATGACAAGCGACACTTTTGGCTAACGTGAAGATCGCTTCCTTGGTGGAGCCATCCGATTGTGTAGGGTTGCGGATGCGGCGTTGTTAGCAGGGCTAGCCGCTTGACTACTTCTACTGAGATGGGATTCTTTTGGATACCTCTATCAACAATGAATTGCAACGGAGTTCCTTTCACCCACATTTGTGAAGGAAAGAGGCACTCACCTTCCTCTGGATCATCAGGTTCACCGAGCTGGATCTTGGTGGTCGCAATGGTGGCATTGGGTTCTATGTCAATGATTTGTCTCCTCTTTTTTGGTTTTGAATCAGATCAAAGCCTGCATATGATTCAGAGGCTTTCACCTCAGCCACCAATGATTGATTTGAGCGACAATCAACAGTGTTATTCTAGGGGCTCTTATGGAAGTCGCACCACTTCCCAACATCCTTCTTTGTCTTTCCATTGTCCTTCTTTGCTTGTGGCTTGGACTGGTTGTCCTGAGGTTGCCCATATTTTTTCTATTCTTTGTTTTATGGGTTGGGGTTGCCCTTGCCCTGCTTCTGCTGTGAGGGGTTCTCAGATCCAAACTGTCGTGTATTTTGTTTAAGCTTCTGCTTGATTTTGACAGCATATCGATAGACCACACCCAAAGATGAGATGTCCAAAAATTCCATTTTTTTCTAGATGTATCTATGCAAACCGTCACGGTACTTGAGCACCAGATGTTGCTTAGAATATTTGATACCCATCTTGGTGCGCAAGGTATGGAAGACATTGGTGAACTCTGGCACTATTTGGTCTCTTTCCTGTCGCAGCGTGGTCCATATTGTATACAAGTCGTCATAACTTCCAACAGGTTAGTATTGTTCCTTAATAGCATCCCTAAAGGAACCCCAAGTGGGTGAAATTGCAAATAATTTGGATCCCTCTACTTCCTTTTTCTCACATAAATCCTCCCACCAATCTTTGACACGGGGGACGACCTTGAGGAGTGCAAATGTAATATTGTCTCTATCGGAAAAGTTGTGGAAAAAAAAATACCCTGCTAGAAGGTTTAACCATTTATCTACGACATCTGCATCTATTTGCCCTTAAAATATAGGAATATAAAAATTGATCTGTACCTTGAAGGGGGTGGTGCCTCCACTTGAGGTGGATGCATCACTTGTCAACATTCGTTGAAGGATTTGTGCAAAGTTGTCCATCATCTCATTCCTCTGTTGCTCGAGGGCTTCCTCGAGCAACAATTTGAAAGGATCTCTTGTCCCATTGTATTTATTTTCGCCCACCATGGACAGTTTCTTGGGCATGTGAGAGAAGTTGTCCTCAAGAGAAACAAGCTCGAGACCCAACTCTCTATACCCTGACTGCATCGGGGACATGCACTAAAAAATGACAAGGAGCAGACCGCTCTGATACCACTGATCTGGATTTATGAGAGGAATGAAATGAAAACACATAATTATAATATTAACATAAAGGAACAGTGAATAATAACATATATACAATAAAACTTGACTTCTATTAAATAAGAAATATGTTGAAACTGTAAAATGCACACTGAAAACAAGCTTGCTAGAATGGTGGTAGCTTATCTCTGAGAAGAGATGTGACGGCTACGCTCATTTGCAAGAACATGAGTACAATGAGGATCTGAAGGAATTTTTACAATAAACATGAATTCCAAAACCCTAGACATCCAAAAACATAACCCTAGGAGATGAAGCGCCAAAAGTCATGTGGGCCCCGTTTGGGTAAGTTAGTACATCAACTTCCCAGGGTCGTAAATTTTGCATACGATCTTCGTTTAGGGCGCATGATATCTTGTTGGAAAGGTATTGATAAGGAGCTTCATTTCATAGGCTCAATCATAGCCTTCAACGATCATTAAAGTGCTCGATTGTGAAAAAATGTCGTTTAGGTCCTCAAAATGGCTTCGAAAGTTTGGGACCCAAAAAACTGCTAAAAATAGTAAGTTGCCAAAATAAAATTGAGCCAGTTGGAATAGGTGGGTGGTCACCGAGATCCTCCTGGATCATCCACAAAAGAAGAAATCATTACCACATAAAGAACTTTAGAGGGTTTTTTCTTTTGTTTAATGGCCTTGGAAGGTATTGATTTTGCATCAGTTCCACTACTTATACCATGTACATGCTTTGCATTTGAACTTACTAAATTAATAGTTTGATTGTGATGAGTCTAAAATTAATATTCAATTCTACCTTATGGCATTTCCTGTCACATGAAGTAGTCTTGTTCACCAGAATTGAGACTTGAAATTTAGAGGTAGGGTAAATAAATATGTTTAATTGCTTCGCTATCCTTGTATATATAAAGTTACATGAACTGCCACTATCTATAAGCAATGCCAATTTAGTTTTCTTGACATAGCCATAGAAATTAAGAGTTTGGGGTTGAGAAATACCCGTCATTGTGGCCACAAAGAGTGTTGGGAGTATCGTCGGATTTCTAAATGTTGGATTCATTGGAGTCCGTTTATGTGTCAGAAGATACGTCCCTAGCCTCTTCATCACCATCACTGTCATTTTTGTTATTCTTGTCTTCTTTTTTCACATAGGTAGAATTTTGTTTCCATACATTTATGTCCAAGAGTCCAATTAAGAGCATTGCATCTAAAACATCGACTTTTATCCTTCTTTGCAAATGATGTTGAGATCCTTTGGTGAGGAGAAATATCCTTTGAACTTGATTATGCTTCAATGAGTTTGGTTTTTTGACAAATTGATTTAACATCTTTGATATCTAGTACTTTAATTTTATTATGTATGTTCGATTTCAACCCAATTATGGAAACTTGTAGAAGGCGCTTGTCAGATACATCATTGATGTGAGTGTCGTATACATGGATCTCATTAAAAAATTCATCCAATGTCCCTATTTTTTGCAAGCGAGTGAGCTTGGTGAAGAGTTCGTCTTCTTCTATATCCTGAAATCGTTTGAAAAATATCTTCTTGAAGGTGACCCAATTTCTCACCAATCCTCCCCGACATTTAGAGTCCCACCATAGGAACCTGTCACAAGCTATTTTCTCTAGGTACATCGATGCAATGTTGATTTTGTCATCATCATCACTTACATGGTGCATAGAGAAATAGTTCTCAACTTTATTGATCCATCTTGTGTCCTCTCGGTTGTCCTTGCCATCAAAGTTCAATATATCTAGTTTTACCTTGTGTATAAGTACATTATTGAACGAATTCATATTCGATGAATATTGTGGTTGCAAGGATGAGATGGGGCTACTCACTCCCTTTCTTGCATTTTTTAAGGTTTCATTTTCGTCTTTGAATGCAAGAAGTTCTTCATATTTTTTGTTGGAATCTTGTAATAACTTTCCACAAATCCTTGTAATTTTTCTTTCAAGCTCGACGTTTGATTTTTTTGTTGACTCATTTCCTTCAGAAGGTCCACCAGATTTCATATCGGTGTTTATTGTATTCATTATTGATGGCTACTAGATGTATTAATTGGGGTGAGGAGTCGAGATGTGACAGGTAAAATAAATATTATTTTTTTCCTTGGTAAAAATTTTCACCTCTGTAAAAAAGTTGCCATTGTAAAACAAATTATCTCTACAATTTGTTTTTATATATATATGGTAAGGAATACCATTGTCCAATGGTTTACCAAAACCATGGGCTTGTAAACCACCAACGGTAAAATCGAAATTTACTCTTCCTTTGTCTTTTTATTTCTTTTCTTTATCATGTCTTTCCAATACCATGGATTTTTGAAACCACGAACTCTTATACCAATTTTGGAAGACAACTATACCAAATAAACAATATATTTTATAAATGCTTAAATGATCATATATATATAAGAGAATAAAAGGGTTGCAACCCTACGAATGGATAATAAAAGACCATATGACTCATTACACTGTAGCAACTCCTCATGAGCTCTCATCATCCTTTCATTATATTCTTTATAGCTCCACACTTCTTTTTGCAAGATTCTCATAGTCTCAGTCGTCTCTATAGGCTCCACTCTGCCCCTACGTCCATTAGATTCAGTCTCTACATTTACCACACTGACATGTAGACATCTGACCTCCTCCTCATCGTTGTAATACCCGGGCATCCTCCATATCTCTATTTCTCATATAGGAACCAAATATACTTTCTCGTACCTCTAATTCTACAAGAAATGTGCATGCAACAACTATTGTTAGAGTTATGCATTGTATAAAATATTTCATAAATTAGATTACATGTCATCCTTTCAATTTAATTTATGAGGAGTATGGATGCATTCAAATCTTATTCTGATTATTTATATACATTCTCCTTTGAATCAACTTTCCAATGAGTGCACTCATGCCTCATTATGAGTTATGAACGAGAAGTTATAGGTTTCTTGGTTTTGCATATTCTACTCATTTGTGCTCTGTTTTTACCGTTGCCATTTTTTTGAGAGACCATTTTTTGCAACCTGTAGAAAAAAATCTGTCGTGCACCAGATTTTTTTTATATCATGCACATAAAGAATTTAGTATTATGAACACACAACAACTTTGATATTCCTTATTTGATGCTCCGATCAAATTTTGTGTAAATATGGAATTGACGACTTTGTGCTTTTACACTTTCTCCGGATAGAAATTTCATCCAAAACTAGTTATCTCCCAAATAAATAAATTTTTCCATATTTGGAATTTTGGGTCCGTTTTCGTCCCCCGAAGATTTAAAAAATCCTCAAAATGCACCCATAAATAATGGAATTTGCACTATTTAAATATCCCCACACTAACCCTTTTTGTATTATACCAAGAGCCCAAATGGGTATCTCCATGCCTTCTTTTTGAGATCCATATAAATTTTTCACCTTCATTCGGGCCTTGGTTACTAGGCATGACCTTGATCTTCAAAAGTCACTAATTTGTGTTTTTTGAAAATCTTAAGCAAAATTAGGCAGTGGCCCTCACTATCATTCTTGTATCCCTCATCACTATGGATAAACCCCTAGAATTTCATCTGATTTTGAGTTGAAACACTCTTGTTATGGCCAAAACAAGTTTTTGGCTCCATATTTGTTTTTGTAAAAGGTCTATTTTTGTTGATGTGGAAACTTGGGTGACATGGCATAGCACATGGTTGATGATGTCTGCATGTCATCCCCTGATTTATCCATGTCATCACTTCTTTTCTTCCATCAACGATCAACTCATTCTTTACATCATGATAAGGATACCTTTGTCGAATTCGGTCGATCCCTGATCATCGACGACCAACCATTTTCCTTGACAACTGACTTGCAAGACTTCACCGAAATTGCCAACATGATCATTGGTGATCCACAATCGACATTTCCTTCAGAAGAACTATCTCTGTTGAAATTGTTGAACCTCAAAATCTCCATCAATGATCGAAGATTCTCTGGTTGACGTGGCATGACACGTGGATGCCGATGTAGCATGACATGTGGATGTTGACATAGCATGACACATGGATTTTGACGTGGCATGACGCATGGACATGTCGATGCTAACATGGAATGACACATGTACGTTGGCGTGGAATGACACATGGATGTTGATGTGGCATGACACATGGATGATAACGTGGTATGACACATCATCCTCCTCTTTTCCTTCATCGATGATCGATGATTTTCTTTAGAAAACCAATTTATCCTCGATTTCACCGAACCTTGATCCTTCCATCGACGATCGACTATTTATCTCGGTGAATTAAACTTGTTCACAAATTTTGTCGAACCCTGATCACTCCATCGATATTTTCTCTTGGCGAGCTAAACTTGTTCAAGAATTTCTCCGAACCCCAATCGCTCCATCAATGATCGACGATTCTTCTTGGCAAACTAAACTTGTTCATGAATTTCGCTGAACCCCAATCTCTCCATCGACGATTGATGATTTTCAGAAAATTTTCTTTATAAGATTTTGACAATTGGAAAAATTCATTTCTCATTGTCAAACTCATTTAACTTAGAAATTTTTGACCAATTTTGCAATGGATTTGGACCGTTAATCTCAAGATCAAAATAGATCTCATTCGTTGATCTGTTAAACTTTTCCAAACTTCTCCAATCCTGTAAAAGAATATCTATTGTTGATCTTTAATGTATAAATGATCTGGGCCATCGATTTTCCAAAATATCTAGTCACCATTAAAATGGAAAATTTGACCTCTCGGGCCAAATTTAACTCAGCAACCTGCAGATCGATGCAATTAATCATCTCCTCAACCATTCTGAGTGCAATTTTGACTAGAATTTTATTAGAAAATTGGGGATTTCTCTTCAGTTTCACAAATTTCCCCAAATATTTCATAGATGAAACTATACAACATCAAATTTACCAAATATGCACTAGTATTTGGCCCATACGGGTTTGGTGTTGAACCTGAAGCTCTGCTACCACTCTGTAGTCTTCCCCGCTACTAAACCCATAATTTTTTTCTGATGCCATTAATTTAAATGCAATGCATCATGCTAAAAATGCACATAAATCTAAAATCGTTAGTTTAAACATGAATGCAGCTAAATTAACATTCACACAACTGCATACAATGTCTTGAAACTCAGAGTAAGCCCAAAAATATTAATTCCATAATTAAATGCAAGCATTGATGATTCATGTGCATTTAACAACATTATGAATTCATAAAATTATACCAATAGACAATAACATATAATTTACTCGAGAATATAATATATGCACAATAAGTAAAACTCATAAATAATAACAGTATAACAAAGATTGTTCGACATTGGGTTCAATACTTCCCGTGAGTTTCACTACATGGGTTAACCCCCTCTCATGGATCCTAACTCTGATGATTGTGGCAGAGATTAAGGCTAGCGGGTTTTGGTCTAACGATAATCGTAGTCCAACAAATGGTTTCAGAGTGACAAGTCTTGAGTTCGAAACTCGTCTGACAAATGTTAGGGGGACATTGTTGGAAATTGGGTTCAGTGCTTCTTGCAAGTTTCACAACATGGGTTAACCCCCTCTCATGGATCATATCTTCGGTGATTGTGGCAGAGACTAACACTTGCGGGTTTTGGTCTAATGACAATCGTAATCAACAAAGATAAACACTTATCTTTGATCAATGATGTGTAACCGAATGTAGGGGATGGGCGTTCCACCCAAATATCAATTTTATGCTCCAAACCTCAACAATAAATCACCCCCAAGCTAGGGATACAAATCCTTAAGAAAGGGTGTCTCTCCATTGTCCACTCACAGCCTGAATTTTACCCAAAACAAATTGATTTTTCCTATTGCTATCCCAATCCTCCAACTCTGTTCCCCTCAACCTACACAACCCAAGGAATGGGATCCCCCTTCACTTCACACAGCCCCTTGGACCTTTCAAATTCCCTCCAGGGCTCCAACATAGGTTGACTAGGAATCTTTCTTGTTGTGGACTCCAGGGATGTTAGCTGCAAGGAAAAACTCATAGCAGCCAGCTCATTGTTGTAGGGTAAATTCTCTCACAAAATCTCACTCTACAGGACTAACAACACGTTTCTTCATGCATTTTCATCTCCAACAACTACCACACATGCCCACTATGGCTTCCTTCAAGATCCAACATTCTCCACTCCCTTGCTGTCGCAGAAACTTCATGCAAAAAATGCTCTCTTTTCCCATACAAATTTCATTTTTCCCCATGCAAGTTGACTCTCACACTCCCCAATGTTGATTGTACTCAGCCCCCATGCTCTCATAACAATGGGATGTGACTTTTCACACCCACCCTCTTACATGTGTTTAATGATTGGGCTTTGATACAATCAAGACGAAAATAAAATATTTATACATAATAATAATTTTAGAAAGTGGATAGTTTTTACAATCCTATTATAGTTACGTGAAGGTTAGCGGAGAGCTCTG
>SNQJ01S0159836.1:0-21805 GCA_010110895.2 Picea sitchensis
CCTTCTGACATCTTCATATAATTGAATAATCTCTTCATTAGAAATACCTTATTGGTCATTGAGTGTTTTTCATACAGTTTATCCAATGAATCCATCAACTCCTTCATTGTCTTTTCTTTTGAAATATTGATAGCCACCGACGCTACCGGGATCAGCTGTATCATTCCTAGAGCCTTTCTACCAAGAATCTCCCATTATTCATCCTTCATGGTTGTTGAATTCTTTTTTATTCCACCCAATGGTAGGAATAGATCCTTCTGATATAAATAATCTTCCATCTGCATCTTCCATAACTCGTAGTTTTGGCCGTTAAATTAATTGACCCTAAACTTTTCATTTTCCACCATTTCTCCCACTCGAACTAGGAACCCTATTTTATTGTGAGTTATCTTTTGCTCTGATATCAATTGTTAGAAAAATAGGATCGCAGAGAAATAAAATAAAACAATGTGGAAATACAACACAAAAGATACAAAATACAATAGAGACACATATATACATGGTTCACCCAGTGTGGGCTACATCCACCAAAGAAATTGTCAAGTTATTTCTTTATTATTATCGAGCAAAATGAAGGGATACAACCTACAACACACTCATTGTAACTTCCACTTCTTTTTATTACAGTATCCTCACTCAGAATACAATATTCGCAATAATACATAGTCACAATATATTTCCCTCATAAAAGAGGGTTTCCTTCTAGGGAAAAAAACCCTACCATAACTTCTACCGTCATATATACGACCTTATAATGAATGGTACAAATCTACAATGAAATTACAATATACATTTACAAGAAAAGTTTTCCTTAGGGGGCTTTGCCCCCAAACTCTCCAGTTGGGGAGATAGCCCCCACGGACCCCGCAGAGGGGGTAACCCCCCTCTACACTCCCGTGGAGGAGTGTACATTCTTTTGGGGTTTAAATTCTTGATGGGGTATAAAAATGGATGAAAACAAATACCTCTAAATCAGAAAGACAATCAAGCTCCACAACCAACAATTGAGAGAATATCTCAACAACCTCCAACAAACCCAAAACAATTCTATTGTAAGAATTATTCCAACACTCTCCCATAATGCTTACATTACAAATATTATATCATAATTAGAATACTCAAATTTCAACATAGATATTTGTATTGATATGTTCTTCATCAACACTTTTAGCTACTCTAAAATATTCTAGTATATGATCTTTCTTCTCCATATCTTCAAGCTTCCCTTTCAACTCATTTAAGATAACAATGCTTCTGACCATGAATGAAGAATTTGTAGAATTGACACTTATCGACCTAAGGAAAATCTCAATACTGAATTATCCTATGGATACACTACCATCTGTCGAATTCCTCCGAAGAGAAAATTTCGATAGTTATATAGGATAGTGATCTAATTACTAGATATTTTCAGTAGTCAATCATACAACTGACCTTTTCTTTCCAAACTCACAAACATACAAAGATAACCATTGTTGGCCTTCAAGAACTGAAGTACAAAAGCAACTTCCATCTTTTAATAGACTTGTATACATACTCAAACTAGTCATGCGTTCTTATAGCACTGAAGAATATTAAGAACTCCAAGGACTCTCCAAACCCTCCTGCACAAGCCATTTCTTTACCAGAACAAAAATCCAAGAAGCTTGTGGAAATACAATTGCAGCCTCAGAGAACAACTGAAGCAACACAAGAGGTTTAAGGAAAATTCTTCACAACAAGAAGGGGAAGCTTCCAAAGCTAATCCTCCTCAGCAAGCCTAGTCACGAGGGGTAATTTCTTTTTGTTTGCAGTGGGACATTCAAAATCGTAAGTGTGGAGGTAATGTTGGGTCGGAGATATGATTAGTTTTATGACAGTAATTAGATACTTTTGCCGAACGTACAGATGTGTTTTTCATGTTTTGGAGAACCTTTTTGAATAATTTTGTGCCGAAACGCTATGATTTACACCAGGTATCCATAATTCATGTTTTATGTTGATCTTGAGTATAATTCATTATGTTTTTATGTTTCCAAGGATCTAATTCACATTTTTTGGTGTTACAGGGAAAAATCACATCACATTTCTGCTTCCGGCCCTTAGTCTGGCACTCCATACAGTAATCGATCCAGTACACAGTCCGACACTCCGTCCAGCACCTCGTCCTACACAAAAATGGTGGGCGATTTGGAGGTTATGGTATTGGCGGCCAATGGTGGGAAAATCAGGAACATGGGTTTTGCTCGTTCTTATCCCCTCTAGCTACTGAACTCGTGACAACTTGGTTTGGGTTGTTGATATGGGATTTTATTGGCTCACTCCATTTCGGTAGTTAGGGCACCATTAATGTAATTTTTTGTTTATAGAAGAGGTTTGACCCTCCAATGGTCGAACTGTTGGTCTGTAAAACCTATAAATACCACCATGGTGGTCATACAATAGTTAAGAAGCATCTCAAGAAGTAGTATCTTAGAGACAAATACGCTTTTCCTTTGTTTTTGCCATTTTCCATCGCCAAAATTATATAAGACTGCGTTTTTCAAGATTTAATGGTGAAATCATTTTGTTGATATCCTGGTGTGTGTTGGTGTACAAATATGTTCGATATATATCTTACACTCATTTAAATGTCAATCTGGGATTCGTAATCAATAGAGTTGATGCACTATATGTACCGATAACAGATAGGTTTCTATGTTTGATGAGTATAACATAAAGAATAAACAATCAATACCAATACTCTGTTTTCACACTTCAAATATAACACTCTTCACACAATTCCAAAATTAGAAACAAAACTCATAAAAAAACATATGATCTAAAGTTCTTGCTTAGGTGATGGACCTATTCATTGATGGCTCATGAAAGGAAAATATGAACTTTGATTCTATCTCCTAGAGCAATTAAACTAAAAGCAATCAACACTCAGTTTTGCAATCCTTAATCTATGTTTTACACACTGTGAAAATATTAAAGAACAAAATTCAAATAAAAGACTTTAGCTAACATGCACTCCAAAGGCTCTCTTACAAGAGACAATATCGTCCATTTAATAGGTCATGAAGGTGAAAGATGGATTCTGATCTTACTCCTGTAGTCACTCACTTCAATATCAACTTGCAAGTTGTCTAATCCTCCACACTCTTCAAATCAGAAAAGGAATTTTAATGCAACCTCGCAATTTTGAAAAGTTACTTTATTTCTACACAGGAAACAAGGATTTTAAATGAGATGTTCCATGTGTTGTCTCATGTAATGTGAATTATGGACTCTCCAATTGTTCCTATACTACCACACTTTGCAAGATAGAACATGAGATTAGAAGGACACAATTCATAAATAAATGATCACACACAGAAATAATAAATGTTCACACATAGAAATTATAAATGATTATAAATCTACCACTAGATTATTGTTCACAACTTTTGATGCATCCACATTTAGATTATTTTGTAACTTACAACTTATTTACATCAAACATGTATACTCACAACTGATATGTACAGAATCACTTTACAAACATACTTACATAAATTAGATCCACGTTGCAATTATAGTAAGCTTGCTAAGTTCGACTGGTGGGCCCTTGTCGATGCCAATGGGGTAGCTTAGAGGGAACTCACAAAATAGTGAACTTTAAATAACACCTGGAGTCAATGAAATTAATCTCATATTAATTATTTAACAAGTTTACACAGATAATATGTTCAGAAATCTAATCTGCAACATAACAATTCCTCTCCCTTTTGACTTAGCCATCACTCAATTTATATGATTTTTACATTACAAATTTGGATCTAGACAATCCAATCCAAATCAAAACAATTTTCCATCAATGGAGGTTGAGTACAACCACTATCTAATCAAGGAAATGTTGTTCCCATGAATTTGGGCATGATCTTAGAAATTCTAGAAAATTGGCAAAGATTGAGGAGGGATCATTCCCCCTAAGCTGGAGGTCCACACGTGTACGATCTGGAGATTCGGGCTCACGAGTCCAAATTAAAACACTGCTCTGGACAAAACCAATGTCCCCAAATTTTGAGATCCATCATCATAGGCCCGAAAATTGAGGTGAAAATACAGCACCAGAATGTTGCTACCAAAATCATGTAGGTAGGTGTTTAATATCAAAATACACACATTCACACCATGAGTATTGGATTAACACATAATAGATTTTGGTACCAGATTAGTCACCCAGGCAGTATTAGATCAATGATGCTTAAGATTCAAATTATTAGGATCATAGAAACTCAAGAATTAAATCAAATTAACTCAAGAAAACTAAACAAATCATGCCTTAATCATAATTTACCTCTTATGCACATGAACAAGGTCACTAAGTGGACTTATGGAGGAAACAATCAAGTATACACTCATAGCATAGGTAGAATATGCTCAGATAGAGGGTAATATAAGGCATTAGAAGTGTCAAAATGGAGACTCAACATACCCCCATGCTTAAGTCATTGTATGTCCTCATGCAACAATGCTATTCAAAATTTTCAAAATTGATGGTACTCCTCACTCGATCAAGCATTCCCTGAAGTTTCATCATTCTTCAGATCTTAAGTTCTCGTTAAAAAATATAAACTTCCTGGCTTATGGTTCACACTTCTTACCCATGGAAAAGTAGTTATGACGGAAAAGTGGAGTCATGGATAATAGATTAGATCTGTTAGTAATTTGACGTTCAATTCTGATCCAATCTGTTTTCGATCAAAGTTAGGAGAAAGTGTTGACTGTGACTTTGGTATGATTATAGGATAGTGGCCAAGATTTTTCAGAATGACTTTGACTAATAGGCCCCCCTGGCTAGATTATCTTTAAAACAAAAGTGATGTAAGCATATTTTAGATCTAATTTGAAGAGAGGAACACATAAACGAATACATCCCAAGATGATTAACTCGTTTCTTATCCAAGGTTTTAGAAATGAAGATCTTCTTTCTTAGGTAAGGTGAATTACACATACTGAGGGTCCCACTTGTCATGCAAACCTATTTATTTTAATGATAGAACTCTAAAGTGGATACTTGAAGGTTCTTAAGAACATCGTCCGAGAGATATAAAGGTCATATCCTAGCCTTGATTTGATAGTGATTGCTTTAGAATGAGACCCAAGGGGTTTTGTTTAGTTTTAAGTGTGCCACTTTATGTTTTTCAACTCTCTTTACCCCACATAGCCCCACTGATAGCAGGCCTATTCAGTACCTTGACAGGTTTACCTTAGTACCATACAAGCATGGCCCCGCTACCAGCAGGCCTGTTCAGTACCCCGATGGGTTTACTTGTACTTCCTGATACTTTCTTTTTATTATATTACTCAAAAGATTTAGAATTATGTATATTGCTCATTGACAGTTTTAGAGTATAAGGAAGGCAAGTGGTATGAGAGTGTTTTAGAATTATTAGGCACATAATTAATTGTTTGCAATTATCCCAAGGGTGACATCATCCACATTCAACTTAAATGTCAACTATTCAAAGTATAATGGAACATCTCGGATAATGACTAAGAAGTCCCTCTAGTTAATCCTATTAGGGTTCTCATGAAAGTTCATTGAGGTTTTGTAAGGGCGGTCCACCACATGAGGTTTTCATCAATACCTCCAAGAGAAACTTGTAAAGATAAACTTGGATAAGAACTTCTTGAATCAACTAGGTTAGTATTATACATAATGGTGTCACCACTTTTTAATGGATATTTCAATTAGCAATCACTTTTTCAAAATGATGAGGTAATAAGACAAGTGCACCCATTATCATATCGAGCTAATTGTGGAAATATCTTCTTAAAGGATATCAAGGATGATTCATTTAGGGTTGAGTGTAGAAATGTAGGAGGAATATGTACTTGAGAGTAAAAACAATTCAACACGGGACTTAAATGATTCTTGATAGAAAGAACATGAAGAGATTAGCCCATACCTCTAATTACCTGAAGTGAAAATGATGTTAAGCA
This sequence comes from Picea sitchensis, assembly GCA_010110895.2. Classification (NCBI taxonomy): domain Eukaryota; kingdom Viridiplantae; phylum Streptophyta; class Pinopsida; order Pinales; family Pinaceae; genus Picea; species Picea sitchensis. The sequence continues at coordinate 5,953 of SNQJ01S0159836.1, forward strand.
TAGAACAAAGATCATATCACCTTGGAATCAGTACTAGATTGGTAACTGGTATCAGAACATGTTTCTGTAGTATCGTAATAGATAGTACCATAATAGGACAGTAATGGAATAGGGTAGTACTAGAACAGAGAAGAGGGCAGAAACAAAGTGACAGGATGAATGATTTCCATACGAAGATATGTATATGAGGGATTGAATAAATTCATGGTAGGGAGTGTGCAATAATTGAGATTAATCATATGTTTATTGCATAATTAGTCTAATTCCTTAGTAAAATGAAAAAAAATTGTTGAGTTTATATGTCCTATTGCTTGAGGCATTTAAATTGAGCAACAAAAATTGAATACATTATTAGAGCTACCATCACCTTATTACCAGTACAAGATCACTTGAGTACCGGATGGACACAGGGTTGTGCTTCTGAAACTTTTGTAGGCTGCACCTTGTAGAAGTAGGTGGTGTTCTCTTGGTGTTCCGGAAGAGGACCTTTGATCTGATTCAACTGAAAAACCATGTAGATGGAACAAATACCAACACTAGATGTAGGAACTCTGGGTTTACATCAGAATAATGAAAAATAATTTGGTGACTGGGCTCCAAGCTCTATGAGAATAGGGTATTCTATAATTGGATGACCATATGTTGAGATTTTAGAAGCCTCCGCTTTTGGGACTAGGTTGAACACTGCTCCTGTTGGCACTTCCTTTTCATTACAAAAATAATAATCCTAACTACTACTGTCTCAACAACCACTCCCCCATGCTTGAGGTTTTGCATGGCCTCATGCAAACAATGCGAGACACTAAAAAAACTACTCAGAGGGTTACGATCATCGGGATTTTCCATAGCAAATCCATCTTCCATTTTCATCATGATTTCCACAGAATTCAAAATATCCATCCTGATATTTTTCTCAAAATGAGTTGATGCTTCAACCTTTGAAGGCTTGGCTTGTAGGAAAGATTGAAGACATTGAGAATCCTACTGATTTTTTGATTGAAAGCACACCAATTCATCCTCAAAATATATTTTTCAAATGATTAATCCAGATCATCAATTGTGAAGTTATAAGCGTGCATTGGGGAAGACTGGCTTGTATAATAGATGTGGCAATTTGTAGTTGGCAAAGAGCTCATTTGCATGTGAATGATATTTCAAATTGTGTGGCCTTCTCGAAAGTTGTAATATTCAAGTCAGATGCATTTTCAGAATTCAAATATACATGCATGTACCTTCAGATTTTCCAAAGATTTGGCTGTTGTCACATTTGAAAACCCAACAAAGTCATTAAGTTCTCCAAAATGAGCATGCAAAAATACTTTTGTTGATGATGGTCTTGCAAATTGTAGAGAAGGAATACCATAGAATGCAACAACACTATCGACTTCTAGAAACAATACATTTCTTGCAATAGATAAAACACCACCCTTGTAAATGCAGTGACCACAGTCTCAATATTTGCACCTGCTCCATGGCCTCTTTTGAGGGATTGAAAATTATGGGTGTCTTCAGGATTGTAGAGTTAACAGTGGGCATATCCCATTCATTATTGCTTTCAATAAATTTTGAAGGAGGATTAAGTGTCTCAAAGCATATTAGGCCTTCAAAGAAATCTTCCAACCCTCTGCATCATGAACTTTGTCACTATTTGCAAATATAATTTTCCGCTGAGGCATGCTTAATAAAAAGTTCCTCAGTGCATGATCTGGTTTAAGATTATCATATGGAAATCTCCCGTGAACAATACTGTGGTAATTTTCATAGTCAAATTCATAGCCCACTACCCCGATTCCAGCCATGGTTGTCCCATAAGTCTCATACGACTCTCTGTTCAAGTCTGGGACTCTCCTCTTTTCAACTCCGAGATTTTTATTCTTATAATCTTCGATGTTCTTGGTGGATGCTGCAGAAAGTACAAAATTTAAGGGATATCATGTGTCATCCAGATCAAGCAAAACACAGTCATATCGAGACCTCTAGTCTATCACGCGTCAATTCTCATCCAGTGCCATTATTGATCACTCTGAATGCAACAAGGAGGGAGACAATGTATGTTGAAAGAATGGCGATTCTGAGAATAATCTTACAAAACAAAAAGAAAAAGCAAGCTAACAAGGTTGAGATGGAATGGTCAGGCCATCTGTTCACCAATACTCTAATGTCCTCAAAGATCCAATGACCAGGAAGATCCTAGTTTCCATATCTGCACATGGGAGGACATGGTACGATCCTTATCAATGGATGTCCAACCCCCAAGAACCTTCTCTCACTCGTCATTTTCAAGACAAAAATAGTTACACTGAAGCTTTCATGGAAGAAACCATAGAACTACAACAACAATTGCAGGCCAAGATGTAGTCCAGAATGCCTCTAGAGGTATCGACTCCCCCAGAGTGTTGGGGTAGCTGGTTATATTACCAGTGCATTCCTGAAGGAAAGGAATATCCAGTTCTATGTGGGAGAGTGGAAAGACAACCTAGTTTAGTCACATCATTCCATTATTATCTTAGGAGCTGCTATAGGGAGGAATTTTTGCTTGACTGGAATGAGATTGCAGAACAAATTGGTTATGTTCATGTGGGTATGTGTCAGAATTCAAGAATATCATCAGAGGTCTATTTGATGCATTAAGCTAATATGAGAGCTGGGCTGCAAAGGATACAAAAAAGGGATTCTGGTGTGAAATAGTTTGTGGAACATCATTATGGTTTCTTTTATATTCTAACCAATGCCCCTAATCAATTGGTTTGATGGGAATATAGCCTCCAATAAAGGGTAGAGTGTGGTCCAAGTAGCTGGAAATGTCACAATTGAGGATATGGATATGTTTGATAAGTACTTGGTGTTAGTTCTTCATAAGGGAGTAATTCCTATAATTTGGTCATTTCCTATGCCTCTACAAATTGTCTTGAATGATGGAATGCAGCTTGAATACCTTACTCCATGGTTCTTACCAATGTTGGCCAACATGTGCATTGTTGTTCCTAGATCGAATCATGATTTCAAGTCTTCTTTTTTCCATACAGTTATCTCAAAGAGATTCAGCTGTAAATCCATCAATGATATTCAGAAGATCACTACAAATACATGTTGTTGATCCTCAACATACATTCATCAATTGATCAAACCAAATACAATAAGTGAATAGTAATAACAATCATTCAAAAGCAAACATGGAATGAAATTTCAACTTAAATTCCCCCACAATAACAACAAGGGTCATAACTTCTCCTACACTCACATATCTTCTTGGAACTCATCTCGTACTTCTTGTAGCTCTCTATCAAGACCTTCTTCTCGAAATTCAGCATCCAATGATCAAGGTTCTAGAAATAGTGTGTGGGATGTTGTGCAAGTTCTCTTACCATATCTCAAGATGATATCCAAAATCACATAGGCACACAGAAAGGAATTTACTGAATAGTTCCAACATTTGAGAAACAACAATCTTGGCAACTCTGTTTCCAATTCATGGTTGATGACAATATTACAAAAAAATTGGATTTATGAGGTTGCAAGTGGGATCCCAAAATTTATGTATTGCTGCTGCAAATATACAGATTATAAATGCACTATATGATGTTCCAAAAGTATGTCAATTTCTCTAGGATTTTCATTATTATCTGCAAAATGGACAAGACACTTGATCCCATATATGCATACTGAACAATTTCGTTTGAGCCTGGAAGATTACCATGCCTTTTCTATTGTTGATCTTTCCCCTGTAGACCTTCACACACAACTTACAAGTTTTCATAGTAGAGAGAAGGGTACACGTTTTCAACACTTCACAACCATCAGTTGAGAAAAAGATAGAATGCTGAAGGGTTTTATTGAAGAAAATTTAAAAAAGAAGGGACACATGTGGGGTTATAAGTGGCTATTGGTGGGATTATGAAAAGAAGAGGCAAGGACAAGTGGTAGAACAACAATCTTGAAATGTTGTCTTTATGATAAATTTCCTTCATTTTCAATAAATCAGAAGGATTAGAAAAATACTTACCTCAAGTCACCCTTGGAGTTGATACTTACATATCTAAATTCTGAGTTACTTTTGTAGGAACATGAGCTTTGAAGACCATCCGGAAAATCTGAGTGTGCATGACCGGATTTGAAGAATGCATCCAGGTTGCTAGGAAACTATTGATATATTGCTTGTATGAAGTCTTGGTACCAAAACAAAATCATGCTACTACCTTTGAGATGTTTTTTAGCAAGCAACCTGCTATAAGAACAAAGATCAGGCATGGGAAGAGTGACCTCCTTCTTTCCAACAAGCTTCCTTCTTAATTGTCTTATTCGGAAAATATAAAAGAACTGTTGCATTGTATTTTAAACTGAACCACTAACTATATGCAACTATTTATTCATTGTCCTACCCTACTTGAGAAAAGAGCAAGCCTTTTTTCAAGTATAGTAAAATTTCCAATGAAGCCATGTGCGTAATAGGGTTAGAAATATATCCATACTCAGGTTTAAAAGATAAATTTTAATGCATACTGGAGTATGAAGGACCAACTTCTTTAATGATGAGATCAAACAATAATGAAAAGTAACAGAGTAGTGTGACTTGAAAACTAATTGGAACCATCTTTTAATAAGATCAAGATATTCCCGTTTCCTTTCTTTGTTTAGGTCACACAACATGTCCTCCTTTCCCATTCCACGCAGAGCATTTTCTTCAAGATGATTGTTCTTTGAGGTACATACATGATCTGCTAAGAGGCATGCTAAGAACTCCTCAATATCAGGTTCCAATGGTCTCTCTTCATTTCATTATATCCATCATTATTTATTCTCCTCAACGAATTGACAATAGGAATCATAAGGGACTTCTAATTCTTCTTGTGGAGAGACAACTAAATTCTTGGGTATTGTCAAGATATGCTCTTCCTGAGAGGCAGATATCCTAGCTGCCACTAGAATGCGAGAAAGTTCTTGGAGGAACATTCTTCAAGTGCTTTATCATCCTTGAATTACTCTAGTTGGTTCATGATCCCTGTCTCACAACACAACTTAGTAATTGGGGTTCTTACAACACCCCAAAAATGATTTATCATCAAAGATTTGAATATTAAAACTAAGAAATTAAAACTATTTTCAAAAATAAAACACACCAAACTTGAACTCCTTGCGTCATTGGGACCCTGTTGTCACCAGGTTATCGGTTCGCACAAGTTATCCCATCATGAAAACACAATTCTTCATAAAAGAAGGAAAAACATACTTGCATTAAAAGAAGAGAGGACAACCTAACTTTGGAGAAACCCCACCAAAGTGGATGCATGGGTTCTTCCCGCACGTCTTACCATCTTCTCTCCACCCTTAGGTCATCCATAAAAATCAATCCAAAAACATTAAAGAAATCTGATTCAAATACTACCTATTACTGTATACAATTCCCCGACAATGGTGCCAAAATGTTGGTGCGTAAATATGTTCAATATATATCTTACACTCATTTAAATGTCAATCCGAGATTTGTAATCCATAGAGTTGATGCACTATATGTACCGATAATAGATAGGTTTCTATGTTTGATGAGTATAGAATAAAGAAGAAACAATCAATACCAATACTTTGTTTTCACACTTCAAAGACAACACTCTTCACACAATTCCAAAATTACAAACAAAACTCATAAACAAACATATGATCGAAAGTTCTTTCTTAGGTGATGGACCTATTCATTGATGGCCCATGAAAGGAAAATATGAACTTTGATTCTATCTCCTAGAGAAATTAAACTAAAAGCAATCAACACTCTGTTTTGCAATCCTTAATCTATGCTTTACACACTATGCAAAAATTAAAGAACAAAATTCAAATAAAAGACTCTAGCTAACATGCACTCCAAAGGCTCTCTTACAAGAGACACGATCGTCCATTTAATAGCTCATGAAGGTGAAATATGGATTCTGATCTTACTCCTGTAGTCACTCACTTCAATATCAACTTGCAAGTTGTCTAATTCTGCACACTCTTCAAATCAAAAAAGGAATTTTAATGCAACCTCGCAATTATGAAAAGTTACTTTATTTCTACATAGGAAACAAGGATTTTAAATGAGATGTTCCATGTGTTGTCTCATGTAATGAGAAATATGGACTCTCCAATTGTTCCTGTACTACCACACTTTGCAAGATAGAACATGAGATTAGAAGGACACAATTCATAAATAAATGATCACGCATAGAAATCATAAATGTTCACACACAAAAAATATAAATGATTATAAAGCTACCACTAGATTATTGTTCACAAATTTTGATGCATCCACACTTAGATTATTTTGTAACTTACAACTTATTTACATCAAACATGTATACACACAACTGATATGTACAAACTCACTCTACAAACATACTTACAGAAATTAGATCCACGTTGCAATTACAGTAAGCTTGCCAAGTTGGACCAATGGGCCCTTGCCGATGTCAATGGGACAGCTTAGAGGGAACTCACAAAATAATAAACTTTAAATAACACTTGGAGTCAATGAACTTAATCTCATATTAATTCTTCAACAAGTTTACATAGACAATATGTTCAAAAATCCAATCTGCAACATAACAATTCCTCTCCCTTTTGGATTAGCCATCACTCAATTTATATGATTTTTACATTACAAATTTGGATCTAGACAATCCAATCCAAATCAAAACAATTTTCTATCAATGGAGGTCGAGTACAACCACTATCTAATCAAGTAAATGATGTTCCCATGAATCTCGGCATGATCTTAGAAATTCTGGAAAATTGGCAAAGATTGAGGATGGATCATTCCCCCTGAGATGGAGGTCCACACGTATATGATATGGATATTCTGGCCCATGATTCCGAATGCAAACATTGCTCTGGACAAAACCCATGTCCCAAAAGTTTGAGATCCATCATCATCAGCCAGAAAATTGAGGTGAAAATCTAGTACCAGAATGTTCGTACCGAAATCCTGTAGGTAGGTGTTTAGTACTGGAATACACACAGTCACACAATGAGTACCGGATTAGCACATAACAGATGTTGGTAACGGACTAGTCACCCAGGCAATACCAGATCAATGTTTCTTAAGATTCAAATGATTAGGATCATAGAAAATCAAGAATAAAAAAATAAAATTAACTCAAGAAAACTAAAAAAATCATGCTTTAATCATAATTTACCCCTTATGCACATGAACACAGTCACTAAGTGGATTTATGGAGGAAACAGTCAAGTACACACTCATAGCATAGGTAGAATAAGCTTATATAGAGGGTAATATAAGGCATTAGAAGTGTCAAAATGGAGACTCAACAATGTGCATTTGAGAAGTGACCACGACTTGCTAGGGGGCCCACCAGCAGTCTGGTAACTGTTCTATGAGTTATTTATTCATTTCATATCTTAGATGTCTTTTTATTTCCTATACAGGAACCGTTCTTTGATTTCTTTGTTATCTAATTTGTTCTTGTAGTTTAATTGTTTTAATTCTCTTTTGCAAGTTAGTATGAAGGCTTTTTGTTAATATGCATTGATTCTATAGTTAGGAACAAGTTTGCAAACTCATACACTAACCCCGTGTGCAATTAAATATTAGATTGTTTTTTATTTATGCTTTTAAAATTAAGTTTAAAACGGAGTTTGAAACAGCGTAGAACATAATTTTAATTTATGTTTTCTTTCACAAGGCTTCGGTGGATGGATAAGGTTAGCTTCAATGTTTATTTGTAGATTTCCTATTTAATTGTTATTTAGATTTTTCTTAACTAGTTGTTTATTAATTTCTTCATTAGTTTATTTTTAATATGCTAAAAATCATGTTTAATTTCTATTTATATGCATTTTCCTTTCTGCAATTTAAATTGTTGAAATAGGTTTAGCTTAGTTTTACTTTATGCAATTTCTTTCCTAGATTTAGGTTGCAATTCTAGTTTTTAGTTAATGATTGAATGTAGTTATGAGTTTTGCTTACATAGCGTAGAGTGCAATCGAGTTATATAAGACTGTGGTTTTCAAGTTTTAAAGGTGAAATCATTTTGCTGAGCTCATGGTGTGCATTTGAGAAGTGACCACGACTTGTTGGGGGGGCCACCAACAGTCTGGTAACTGTTCTATGAGTTATTTATACATTTCATAGCTTAGATGTCTTTTTATTCCCTATACATGAACTGTTCTTTGATTTCTTTGTTATCTAATTTGTTGTTGTAGTTTAATTGTTTTAATTCTCTTTTGCAGGTTACTATGAAGGATTTTTTTAATATGCATTGATTCTATAGTTAGGAACAAGTTTGCAAACTCATACACTAACCCTGTGTGAAATTAAATATTAGATTGTGTTTTATTTATGCTTTTAAAATCAAGTTTGAAACAGAGTTTGAAACAGAGTAGAACATAATTTTAATTTATGTTTTCTTTCACAAGGCTTCCGTGGATGGATAGTCTTAGCTTCATTTTTTATTATAGATTGCCTATTTAATTGTTATTTAGATTTTTCTTAACTAGTTGTTAATTAATTTCTTCATTAGTTTACTTTTTATATGCTAAGAATCATGTTTAATTTCTGTTTATACGCATTTTCCTTTCTGCAATTTGAATTGTTGAAATAGGTTTAGCTTAGTTTTGCTTTATGCAATTTCTTTCCTAGATTTAGGTTGCAATTCCAGTTTTTAGATAATGATTGAACATAGTTATGAGTTTTTCTTACATAGCATAGAGTGCAATCAAATTTATAATCTCGTTATACTTTTGATGGTTAATGCATGAGTAATAATCACATGAATTTGCAGGGTAATTGACATTGTTTCCGTAATGGCTAAGTTCTCACTGGATTGCTTAATCCACACCTTTCCCTTTTCTATTGAAATCAGTATTGATATTATACCTCTTGAATTATCTTTCGTTGTCAAATGCCATCGAGATATTATAAGACACTGGAGACATTCACACAACCACCAACACCATATTTGAGTTTTTATAGGTTAAAAGATAGTTTCTTTCTTTTGTAGATCAGAAGATAGTTTTCTTGTTGTTGTAGGATAGATAGTCTTTTGCTTTGGTAGATTAAAGAGTAGTTTGCTTATCATAGATTACAGGTTAGTTGTCAGTTCTTCCTTCTTTCAATTAAATAGAATTCCTTTTGTGAATTAGAGATAGTTGTATTAAGAATAGAGTTCACTTGTCTCTTAGTTAGTTGCTTATTTAGTAGTCTTAATTAGTTTACTTGCTATAGAAGTTATCCTAGGGTAGTTAGTTGTTTACTTTCTTTAATAGGTTAAATTGCTTACTTGTCTATTCTTGCTTTGATAGTATAGTTGCTTGTTTATTTACTTCCTTTCATAGGATAGTTGTTCATTGAATTTAGGTAGGCTAGTTAAAGTAGTTTTCTTTTGCTATTTGTTTATTATTATGCTTAAATAGTTGCTTTTTCTTATAGTTATGATTGAACTAGTTTGCTTCAAGTAGGGTTTTCACTTGTTTTCCTAGAACTGTCCATCGATCCTTGGTTCAAAAGTACTTAGGTTACATAGTTTAAAGTTGCTTAGTAGGTTTTTCTCATTAGATAATTTTTCTTGAATAGATTAGCTTTTAGATGGCCACTTCCTTAGATAGACTATACTACTACCAACCCTTCTATCTTGGCATATATTTTGCGACAAATCTAAGTTTACTTACCCCGGGTTGACAATTTAATTGAGGGTTTTTAGTGTGTTTTTAGTGCATATAGAACACCCATCAACATTTATGCCATTTCCATTAGGTCTTCTTCATTGATGAGGTTCGTTCCTTTCCGTACTTCATATTTCAATGATCCTTGGACCCCACTTTCCCTGACCATGTCCTATGAAGGTCAGTCACATATTGGGATGTAAATGCCACTGTCAGTGGCAGAGGCTGCGTATCAATTTTTTCTTAACTCTACTATTGACCCGGATCTCGTCTCCTCATAGATAGATGAGGAAGATCCCATTCTAGAGTCTGTACGAGCCACCTCATCGTCTTGTTCACATGATTTCCATGATGATACTTTAACTTCGGATGAAGCCATCTTAGAGGCCATGAATGTTCCTAATAGGCTTTGGGATGATATGCATCATCGCTCTTATTTTTTCCCAAAGCTTGTTAGGATCGAACATGAAAACTTTAGATCTACCTTGAGAGAGATCGATTGTCATGTTGTGGTTCTTATTGAAACACATGGTGTTTATGTCGAAGGAAACATGTAAAATACTTCTCCCACCATCACAATAGACATCTCTCGAATTCCTAGAAAAATTGATAACATATATATCAGTGCAGATTGTTCACCTGAAGAAATTTATATCTACATTGATCTCTTCAAATAATTTTGTGATGTATTCGCTTGGTCATACTAAGAGATGCACGAGATCGAACCAAATTTTTTGAACATGAGATCAACACTTATCCATATGCTAGACCTGTTTGACAACATCTTAGACCTATTAATCCTAGGAAGGCCCCTGCTATTAAGGAAGAGGTAGAGAAACTACTTAATGTTGGTTTCATCTACCCAGTTCCCTTGAATGAATGGGTATCCAACCTCTTTCCCGTGAATAAGAAACAAGGAACCATTTGTATGTGTATGGATTTTTGAGACCTAAACAAGTCTTGTCCTAAAGATAACTTCCTGACTCCTTTCATTGACCAAATTCTTGATGAGTGTGCGGGAAGTGAAGTTTTCTCTTTTATGGATGGAATTTCACGATATAATCAAATGTAGATCAAACTCGAGGATCAACATAAGATGGAATTTATTTGTCCTTGGGGTACTTTTGCATACTAAAAAATTCCTTTAGGCCTTAAAAACGTTGGAGCAACCTCCCAACGCACCATGGCATTTTATTTTCATGATCTCAAACATAATTTTGAAGCTTACCTCGATGATCTCACTGCTCATTCTCATATAGAGTAGATCATTCTACTCACCTTTGACTGGTATTTGAGAGATGTTGTTATTATGACATTTGTTTAAACCCTCACAAGTGCATATTCTGCATCAGGTCTGGATGTCTTTTGGATTCTTAGTCTTTGAGAATGGGATCATGGTGGATCCTATGAAGTTTGAGGAAATATTTTGAATGCCTCCCCCATGAAACATTCATCAATTTCAGGGTTTACATGGGAAGGCTAACTTCTTGAGTCAGTTCATAGTGAACTATGCAAATTTAACTAAGGGTTTCATGCATCTTTTGAAGAAGGATACTTCGTTTATCTGGGATGATCAAGCCCAAGAATCCCTCGATGCTCTTAAGAAATTCTTTGTATCGACACCTATGTTGAAGCCTCTAGAATACATTAGATATTACTTGCTTTATATCACCACGTCCGAAGGGATGGTTGGTATGGTTATATTTCATGAGGATGATGAGCTCCATGAGAACATTGTATACTACCTTAGTCGAAACTTAGTCGGTCTTGAACTTAAATACTCTCACGTTGAGAAACTATCATTTGTTGTCATACATGTGGTTCAATATGTCCTTACTAGGTGTATCATAGGGGGGAAATACAATAAGTGGATTATTATTTTGCAAGAAATTGATCTCGATTTTTCTTCGCCAAAGTATAAGAAATCGCTAGTTTTTTCCGAGTTGATATCAAAATTCCCTCGACTATATGAGTACATCATTCATGATGATTCATTCACGAATGAACATGTTTTACTTATCTCATCTTTGGACCCTTGGAATGGAGACATTCTGATTTATCTTCAAACCTTGAAGTTACACCAAAATCTATTGAGAGACAATCGACGATGTATACAACATCAAGCTAAAAAAACCTTATCGTCCATGACACTTTGTATCATCGAGGAGTGGATAATATCTTGTGTAGTTTCTTGAATTATGAGGAATTTGTGTCAGTTCTACACGAGTGCTACAGTGGGGATTTTGGTGGTCATATGTATGGGCTTCCGAGAGGCCAAAAAATATTGTGAGATGGTTATTTTTGGTTGTCAATTTTTAAAGATTGTGTTGAAGCGATTAAGAAGTGTCACCCTTTCTATGTGTTAACTCAGAAAATGTGCTCGCATCTAGCCCCTCTTCACCTAGTCATCACTGTCAGCCCCTTCACTAAATGGGGGTGGGTTTTATGGATTGTAAAACAACTTCGGTTAGGGGACATCAACATATTATCGTGGCCAAGGATTACTTGACTAAATGGGAAGAGGACATGACTACCATTAAATTTGATGTTAATACTACAACATTCATGGTATTCAACCAAATTATATACTGGTTCAAAATCCCAAAAGATATTTTCATTGATCATGGAAGTCACTTTCAGAATGAAATGATGAAGGAGCTAGCATCAAAATTGGGGTTTAAGCATGATGATTATTCCCCTTACTATCCCCAGTAAAATGGACAAGTAGAGGTTGTGAATAGATCTCTCAAGACCATCTTGTAAAAAACTGTCATCCAAAGTAAATTTGACTGGCATCTAATGTTTTACCCTACGCTTTGGGAATATACAACCTCGGTCAAGAATTCCACCGGTTTTTTGCCTTTTCAATTAGTACACGGTGTGGAGTCGATCCTTCTGATTGAATGTTAAATCCATTCTGATGCAGGAGCATCTCTCCACATCAGCCAGCTGGCTAGCCAGCCACGCCAACAAATTCAAATCGCATGCTAAAAGAGAGGTGCAATCTCATCTAAATTTGAATTCAATGTAATTTAAATGCTTAGGCTGTTGAGCCATAGAGCCGTGCCTTTGTGCAGGCATAGAGTAGATCAGCCATTAATGATTTTATGGATGAGATCTAGATCCGATAGCGAACTAGACAACCCATTCAATGTAATTGAATAGGGTAGGTGAATCTGGAGGGAAGCGCTCAAAGAGCCCCCTCAGGTAAAAGAGATTTTCAGATCTCATTTGGTAAAGTTGTTGTAGTTGTGTGAGGATTTGCATGTAGAGAAGAGGAGAGAAGAGCTGAGACCTTGTTACAGGCCGTGCTTAGCAACACTTTGTAAATACAGGCATTTGCCATTTTAATATAAAGAACATTTTTTCCTTCATTACTGTGTATGATATGGATGTCTGTGTGTGTTCTTTATATGCTGTGAATGTATGCTAGGCATTTGCAGGTTTTTTTTATTTCAGGTGAAAGTCTTTGAGGTTTCATGCTAGGAGGGCGTGACAGAGTGTTGCGGACTCTACATACCAGTGCACTGAGGCACTTCTGAACTCTGCAGAGTCAGACGAAGACGTGCTGCGGCACAGGAGTTGGGATCAACAACTTAGAAGAAAAAGACCTTTGAGGTTGTTGAACACCTCAGGAGGCAAGGCTGTGTATGAGAACACAGTTGCAGATAGAATCATTGAGGATTCTGTGAAGCTCTGCCAAGTGGGCATTGAAGCATATGCACTGCGATGCATTTGAGGAAGAACTCTGCTGAGAGTTTGAAGAAACCAGAATCTCTGAGGAGTTTTGTGAAGCTCTGCCAAGTGGGCATTGAGCAAGTGAAGGGAGTGCGCGAAAGGAGAACTCGGCTGTGAGTTCAGATGGAAGAACCAGAATCACTGAGGATTTTGAGAGCTCTGCCAGGTGGGCATTGAGCAGGTGCATAGGCGCACAAGAGAAGACAAAACTGTTGAGTGTTATGTGGGAAAAGAGAAGAAACTTTGCCAGGAGGGCATCGAGTTAGTGTGCAGGTAGGCACATGAAGAAAAGAACTCTTTGAGTTTTGGAAGTAAAGGAAGAGTCCACTGAGGGATCTTCACAGGGTTGTTGAATACCCTACAAGCTCAGCAATAGGTTGCTTAAGCAGAAGGATTGCCAGGAGGTCATTACATTCTCCATCTGAGGGAGAAGGGAAGGAGGACAAAATACCTTAGGGGTCTGAGTTTTTGTAGAAGATTAGGAGAGGAACCACCAGTGAGTGTGTGAGGAGACTCTACAAGGAGTGCAGAAGTTGAAGAATCCTCCAAGGATTCAAAGACACAAACTCAGAAGGAGTTAACGCTTCGTACGCGTGGTGAAGCTCAGAATTTGGAGTTCGAAGTGGAGAAACAAGACAAGGTTGAGGCCTTGGAAAGATATAAATTCCCCTAAGTCTGGGAGAAAAGCGTGGGAGCTCAGGAGGGAGCACAGTAGCCATTGGACAGGCTGAGGAAATCTGGATCATTGATTTTCACATCCAAGAGACAGTGCAATGGAGGAGCGCACAGGGAATGATCTGAGCCATCAGATCCTGAACAGATGCCCGACAGCCGTCGGATCTATAGAAGCTGCGAGGGAGTTAACCTCGTGACCAGGAGGAGAAGTCCCGACCATAGGTGAAGGCATCGGGATATCTACACCCAGGAAATTGAAAATCCCGTGGACAAGAGATCAGGTAAGTCCACTTTGGAAACCCTGACACAAATCTGAGCCATCCATTTGGGGAGACAGGTGTTAGGAATCCGAAGAGAGTCTGGATATTCGGCATCAGGAAATCAGATTTCCTAAGGTCAAGGAAGTCAAGACACTTCAAGTCTCGAAAGCTGGGAAGATCTAGATCGTCCGTTGGCGGAGACACGTGGGGGAGATCATGAAACCATCGGTATATTCAGCATCAGGAAATCGAAGTTCCTGAGGTCGTGAAAGTTGGGACATCAGGAGTCTCGAAATAGTGAATTGATCTGGGCCGTCCATTCTTGGGGATGCGTGGCAGCGATCGAGTTCCACCGGGGAAAGCTCGACAGGAGGTCATTCATCAGAGAATCGAGATTCGAAGTTTCACGAGTCTTGTGAACATTTGCAATTGGAGTCACGATATTGCGAAATGCGATACTTCGATAGGCAGAGAATAGCGTGGGGCCACATAGGAGTCGGGGATGAGGATAGGTGGCATCCCATATCGGTTATCGGGATATTGGGGATCCCATGCACAAGGTGTTTGGGCATTTCAGAATCACGAAGTCTGAAACCCCAACAAGGAGGAAGGAGCCATAGGGGGGGGAGGGAAGCTATCAACAGATCAGAGAAGGAAGAAAGCTCCATCGTGTGGGGCCAACTATTAGCCTATCGGGATTCGAGGAACTGGTAATCCCATGAGCAAATGTTTTTCAACATTTGAAACCCCGAAGTCCCGAGGGATATTAGGGACCGTTGATCCAGTAGACGATCAAGACCGTTGATGTACTGAAGGTGGACATAAGTTGCTAGCTATCAGCATAGCAGGAAATCAGGACTCAAGGAATTGGGAATTCCATGGGCATATGTATTTGGGCATTTGAAAGTCCGAAACCCCGACGAGAGGCTTGACTGCAGTCATGAGAGGAGGTCGTGTGGACCACAAGCTTATCTTGGAGGGATAACGAGAGTTTTAGCGCATTGGGAGTCGGTGGATCGGGGATCCCATGGAAATAGTGTCCATACACTTTAGTTTCACGAAGTCCGAACTCTGATAGATGGCAAGGTTGCGGTCTTGTGAGTGGGTGGTCACATGGGTCAGGTGTTTAGCCAGGAGGGGCTAACATATACAAAGGCACATATGTAATTCGGGGATCGAGAGTTCAAAATGTCAGGAATTCTCGACAGCAAGAAGTTCGAGACCCCGAAGCCCGATATCCAGATTCCTGTGGGGAATTTGTTCACGGTCTAGTGCAGAGGCTGAGACAGGGAAAGAGAATACATGTGGGTCATATTTTCACAGTGATTCTCGAGGGAATCCAAGGAGCGCTTCGGCTCATCAAAAGGGATTTTTTTATCGATCCTGAGAGCGGGAGGTGTGTGCAGAGACCCTGCGGGGTATGCGATTGTAAGCCCTCACTGCGTCACATTCTCTTAAACTGTAAATTGACCTCCCACCTAACACTTTTGATGTTGAATGACACCTCATTCACCTAGAGCACCTAGATGAGC
>SNQJ01S0159837.1:5416-19442 GCA_010110895.2 Picea sitchensis
GCATTCTCCAATGATATGGGTTCCCAAAGGCGAACCTCATGTTGAATGTTATCCTTTAAAGTTCCTATGAATACATCAATCAAGTGCTCATTTGGAATATTGGTTACCTTTATATTCAATCTTTGGAAGTTCTCAATGTGCTCTGTAACTGAACCCTTTTTCTTGAGATTTATCAATTGGCTAAAGAAGGTATTGCTCCTTGTACCCTCATAGTGTGTTATCATTTCTTCCATGAAAATTGTCCAAGTGATGAGTGATTTGCATGAACAAAGCCATCAATAGCATACAAACTGATTGGGTTATAAATATAAAGAAGCAATTCATACCTTTTGTGTATGTGACACATTATGTAGATCAAAGAATTGCTCCATCTGATGTATCCATGTGATAGGGTCCTTGCCATCAAACTTCCTCATATTGATCTTAGGAAGGTGGTTGGTATTCAACCCAAAGTTGGCGTTTCTCCATTCTTGATTCACCTTCCTTGTGTCCTCATCATGAATTTCATGGGATACATTTTCACATTCAGTTGTCCTCTCTATTACGAAATTTTCCAATCCTTCCATGATCTCCTCTTTTAAACCATCCATATTAGTATTTATTGCCTCCAACTTAGCTTCCATATCTTGTAGTTCATATTTTTCTATTGTCTTATTTTGTAAATAATTTATGTCCCTACACATTTCTTCACCTTCATCAAGAGTCCAAGTAGGATTGTCTGGAGGCTTATTTGGTGTAGAAGTTCCCTTTTTTGGTGGCATGTTGGCCAAGTATCACTTTAAACCTTTATTTTGAGGTGGTTCTACTAGACAATATTCCTTTTATTGTATCTCCAAAATTTCGGCCCTTCTGATTACAAAATTTTCTTTTTTTGTAGGTCTCTGATATTTCTTCTCTGCAATGCCATAGGTCTGATAAAAATTGGATGTGCCAAGTGGAGTTTACAGTAACTTCCCCACAACTTGCTGATTTTTTTCCTTTCCAGGAGATGTCACTTGTATAGCGTTCTCCACGCAAAAGTTTTGATATAAAATTATGAAACTCATACCATAAATACTATAGTATGTCAAATATCCAGTGAAACCAGTCTCACTCAATTTGGATACTCTAGGAATAAGTTATGATTGTTTTACCCATAACACCTTCTTGAGACAAGTCAATAGGACAAGTTAGATACCTTATCTTCCAAAGGCTGTATATACAAATATAATATGACCCAGAAGCTTAAATTGTTATCATAGATACCTTACTAATTTCTATGAATAACCTCTAGATTTCAGGGTTTGAAACATTACAGAATTTTTTTTATAGCGAAAATTACGCAATGACTCATTTCAAGATGATTCCAGAACCCTATTTTAGAAAGGTTGTATCTCTAAAAGTATAAGGCCTCAAGAGCTGAAATTTTAACCCAACGTTACTTGATCTGTATACTAAGTATCCTCCATGAATTTCCTTCTGAATAGTTGTAGAAAAATAGTTATAGTGAAAATTCCAAGGTGTCTTATATGTAGCAGCAAAACTCGAAGACCTTGAGCTCTGATACAATATGTTAGGAACCAAATATCAATATAGCATAGAAATACCTCAGAATAAGTACTCAACGCCTTGAAAAAGAGATAAATTCAAATAATAAGCCTCTTCTATGGGGAAACCTCCTTATGCCCATATAAATGTTCAATTACAAGATGATTCCAAATGAAAATGTCTCCTTGGTATATATAGGAGACTAGGAGGTGTAATTACAACTAATGGACTAAAGACAACATAAATAAAATAACATTACTAATGTAATATTCCCTAATTAAGGGGTAATGAGCCACTATTTAGGGCTTAACAAGTTATACCTCCATGTTATGCATCCTCATTGGTATTTCTCACTGGTATGGTTGTCAAATGGTTCATCTCTTAAGGAAATGGACAGAGAGGTTATATATATGTGTGTTCTTTGATTAACTGTCACTATTCAATTAACTTCACCTCTCCCCTACAAGTGATAACCACACTATGTGCACTGGATTTTTACCCTACCGGTTTTTTCTTTCCTCGGTGGCTAACTATTGGTTCCATTGCTAGACTGGGAGTAATAAGAAGACCCTGTGGCTTACTACTGTGTCTGTATCAAAAGGTATTTTTTCATGTGGTTGATAAGTCTCTAAAGACCTCCATTTCTCTGTGCTATTGTTAAAAACTGAGCATGCTCTTGATCATCTCCCTACATTTTTTTTCTAAAGATCCTGATTTTAATCTCCAACTGTCTTGTCTCCCTTAGAGAATCTTCTTGGTTGTCAAATATTGGTTTATCAGTGAAATGGTTATGGATTTTTTCATCGAGTCCCTATCTCCTCTTTCTATGATTAAATTGGTTGAACAATTACAATTTGGAATGGGAAATTATATACAATCAAGGGTTATCTTCTTTTCATTATGATTCCACTCACTATCTTCTTACATCATGGTATTAATTGCAAATTGGAAACACGTGTGGTTTTTCTAGGCCCAATTAGGGTTATATCTAATTATGGAAATGGTAACCATGTGTACTTGGTTATATTCTCCTTGCATATATTATTCAATCATCGTGCATATTATAAATGGTTACATCGACAATGATGAGGCTCGGGTTTTATGTTGATTGTGGTTTCATTGCAAAATCTTATTGGTTGATATGATGAAGATTGTGTGTAATTGGGCATGTTTTGGAAGTTTGTTGAAAAGGGACCTATGTATATTTTAATTTGGCTCGATTGTGAATTGGTAGATAGTGGATGTTATTTTTATAGTGATGCATTATGGGATATAGGTCGATCAATATTGTTGTGCATTTTCTTTAAATTCTTAAAAGGAGAGAAAAGAAATTAAAGACCAACATTTTATTAAACAGGTCTGTTGAATAGAAAGTTTGATGCAATTATGAGTTTGGTTGCATAGACTATTATGAATTGAGAATTTTTGGGAAATTTAAATATTACACCAAACATTTTGATACACAATAATGTTGGTGTGGTGTTGGTGTTTTTTGGATTGATTCCAGTACAAAGTTATGATTATTAATTACTTAATTTTTTTTATGAACAATATCCATTAATTGCCCTACCATTCTCTCACTTTTTCGCACATTACGAATCCCATCACATTCCCAGATTCACTTTGCACGCCTTGTTCTTAAAATTAAATTATAATTAAATGGAAAATATGTATTATAACAATTGAAGGATGACACTAAAATGAGTTACATTTGATTTTTTTTGTCATTACAATACAATTGATTGTTTGATGATTTGCTGAGAAATAATCATGATCTACTCCCTTCCATTTTATCACTTTTGTCTCAATAAAACCCCCTCAGATATCCCAAAACCCTTATTCACCCCCTTCTCATTGAAAAGTATTAAACGATTTTTATGGATTGGATTGCATGAGTCTGATGTGTTGTTGAGCCAAACTTTGTTTCATATTTAAAGAGATTTCATTTATGGTTTGTTTAAGAATATAGTTGCTAATAAAATCTGCATACATGAATGAGATTCTTCAGCAGAGGAATCCATGGATGGAATAACAAGGGAAGAGGAAATTGGAATAGGGACCCTACAAGGCCAAGGTTTTCGATACATTTTGATGTAGATCCAAAAGAGTTGAACCAACTCTTCCAAGCTGGATTTTTTAACTCAATTGGACAAGGGGTAGTCCAACCTAGGCCAAAAAGGCCTCCCTTCCAACCCCAGCATGTCCCTGGTATCCCAGTTCCCCCTCATGTCTCATTACAACCTAAATTCCATGAAAATGACCGATGACAAGAGATTGTTCATCCAACAGTCTCCCAACATCCTGGCTGGCCCAATTTGTCTCTACCTGCTCCTGGTCCACCGATTAACCCAATTGTCCAAGTTTCCCTTGCACACTCACTTGTATAGTCTTCCCACACAATCAAGATTCTCAAAACCAAATCTCTCCATGCACATAATAAAGGAAAAGTTGTTGTTTCCCCCTCCTCTCCCTCAATTGATTCCGCCAAATCCGTTTCATCCCACATGCACTTGAGAGATGATTTCTCTCATGTTATCAGTGAGATCAGGCCTAAAGGCTCCACACAACCTAAGTCTAATTCAGATAAATCAAAGGAAGATAGTAGAAACAAAGGGAAAATTGCCTCCCAAAGTGTCAAATATGGTTTCTGAGTATATTTATTTATTGATTGTTGAGAACAATTGATTGCTAAAATGTTTTGGATAGCATACTATTTTGGATATTTTGGATATTATATTTTGGGATATGGTTTAAAATATCATCGATATTAATTTTCAAGTTATGAGAATGATGATGGGAGCCACAAGGAGGGATGTGTTTGATTGATTGACTTGTTGTGTTTATTTTTGTTAAAAAACTAAAGGGAGTCACAAGGGGTCCCACCTACTAGTTATTATTTATTAAAGACCCTTATTATTTTTATACAAATTCTGTTGGAAAACTAAGAGGGGGGGAGGGTGAATCAGTTGTTATTGTGCTTAAAACATTATGCCTATTTTAAACTCTTTATAGAATGCTCAATGATGATCACAATAATGCAGGGAGGTAAGCAATAGAATATTCAACATAAATCACACACATGAAATATAAAGAGACATATATTTCCTGAGAAACCCCATAAAGGGAAAAACCTCTTCTTCTTGATATGATAAGTAATCTTTATTTTTTTTACATTATCATTCTTATGAGTTCCAACTCCTCCTGAGGCTACAACCTCTATTTTAGAAGTAACAACTTGCTGAGAGCATCAACTCTCTGGTTTCTCTATAACCCACTATAAGGAAGCATCAACTTCCTAAGTGTTCCAACACCAACTGGATGGAAGCACCAACTTCCAATCACACAGGCACCAACCTGTATAACAAAGAACAATAGTTCTCTCTTGCACCACCCTACCACCCTGGTTTTTTTGGTTGCAAATAGATGGAAGATACAACTCCCTGTGTTCAAGAACCTAGTTGAAACTCTGAGGATAACCATCCTCCCTAGAACCTTCCTACCACCCTGAAATATAAATCTTTTCTTTTCTTACATTTATCACAGTGATACAACATTTATCAATGGCTTACTAGTCTCATACCTATTCTGCTACACCTCTCTTCCCTACTTGCATCAGTGTCTTTCTGCTCGCATACCTTGTGCTTTCTGTTCTCCTACTTTTTATGCTCTGTGAGACTTCTCCCCACTATAAGGTATGCCTCAACATGCTCTTCACTGCATCCCTATTCTGCCCTTCGGATTTTTCACTGCATCTCTTCCTCACAACTACATAGCCAACAAGTATAAAATGACTCACTGATTTGTTCTACATCTTTTTCTCTCATCAAGTCCTCTTCCTAATCATCATGGAAACTCTTTGTCTTCTCTAGCGGTTAGCCCCCTGTGTTCATCATCGGTGGGCGTTATGCTGAGATTCCTTAGCTTCTCTAGAAATCAAAACTCTTCATATTCTCTATCAGTTACAACCAGTCAATTATGGCTTCTTTGGCTTCTAAGCCCCTTACTTCATGTGATCACTGGCGTTGACCATATGTCTGGGATTAGCGAGCACTTAAGCGCTTATCAATTCAACGACCACGATTCATTCTCCTGAAATGGACGACTATCGTCACTTTGTCACTTTTCCCTTAAGAACTTTTGGGTTTCAAACCTTTCGAAACTTCTGAATCAGAATTCCCTAACAGATCGAATGGTTCACATTACATCTCGGAACTAGATCAATGGTTAGCATTAATCCTTACAATCATCCTTCATTTCTTAATCCAACAACCATGACTTAATCAAACAATGAGATGTATGAGATGTATGGCCACCTTTTACTCTGCGACTTTGTCTATTATGCTTACGATATCCTTCCACTGTATTTTGATCAGCGGTTGATAGTACACCCAACATCAGATCGATGGTCGATATCTCCTTTGGGTCTTCGGACATCGAATATTTAGAGTCTCAACCCTTTATTTCCTCCGTACGTCAATATTCCGGAGCTGACAAGCCCCTGACGTGTGTCCCTCTCAGATTAACGATCAAGATCTCCTCAGGTCTCCGGACTTCGGAGATTTCAAATCTCAACTCGTTCTTTCCTCTGAAGTGATCACCTGCTGAGTCAATCATAAGACGATGGAGATTTCTTACTGTCGGTTACCATTTTCACTTACACGATCCTTCCATTGTAGTATATCGATGGATGAGACTGCTCCTGAAGTGATCTTCATATCGGACGTCTTGTGTCCACTTCAGGTCCTCGACATTCAGGACTTTAGGTCTTAGATCACCGACTGAGAGAGACTTTAGATCTTTTTCCTTTGGGACTTCATGAATTTTGACATTTGAAACTCCTGAATAAATTCTCTTAGAGTGACGTAACTTGCTTACATCACTTGTTGACATGGCACGAGCCAATTTCCTGTTGACGCTTGTCATCATCTGATTATTCCATGTGTTATTTATTGATGTGGTCTGATGACATGGTCTATTGCATGACCAACAACCCTGATCCAATGATCCTCATTTTTCCTCTAGATCCGATGGTCCTTATTCATTTCGGATTTTCGGGCTTCGCGTATTTCACATCTCAAACCTTCCAGAGCGTAACCTCCTCGCAAATTTAAAATCGAAATAAATATTATTCGTCGATTAGGGTTTGAGATCGACAAATTGATCTATATTCATTTCATCTTTGCTAGATTATCCTATCCTTCCACTCAAAATTGATCCAACGGTTGTGAAGATTCTTGAAGCAAATCCATGATCAAGAATGATTGCGCAACCACAATCTGCAAGTGTTTTAACTCGTCACCCAACTCCGCAATTGGAAGTTGTGCACTATTGGTGAGTTAACCACAATCGTTGATATTCAAATCTATAAGATCGGACGATACTGACTGATTATGGGATTGGAACAAGCACGATGTTTAATTCTCCTTTCAATCTCTGCAATTCATCCCTGCTGTATATTTGGTGATTTCGCATCCAACAGTCATGATTTAATATGAATTAAAATCATTGTTTGTTGGATCAACCGTAGTTGTAGATATTTGAAGCTATGATATATGACAATCCAGACAGATTGCAGGATTGTAACTGGCGATTAGTTTAATTTTTCTTTCGCTCCCTTTAATTCATTCCCGCCATTGATCTGGCGTGCAGATATGATGCTCTTGATTTGTTCTGAGTTTTATCGCACCATCTCTTCTGAGATTTGATCTTCATTCATTAAATCTCCTGATATTTTTACTCCTTCTGCTCCACCTTCTATTCTTTCCATCAATGACAAGACCACTCTGTTATCACAGATCTTTGTAAAGGGTTTTTTTTTTTTCCCTTAGAAAATTACCCATCCAGTCGGCTTTCATGACATTTGCGCCAGATCCTTGTCAGTAGCCGACACAGATCAAGATGGCCAAAGAGCAGGGAGAGACCGCCACATGTTCTAGGTGCCAAGTTGAATCAGGATTAGTACTCATCCCCATGCAGCTAGTTAATGAAGTTGGGGAAGGTGTTTGAAACATCGTCTTCCCCACCATAAATGGAAAGATAGAAAAGGACTGGAAGACTGTTCGAGATTGTGTGCAAGTTCAGTCTGATAGGGAGCTCACCAACTCAAATCTTTGACTGTAGTGGTGAGTTGTTCTGAGTATATGTAGGAAGTTTTGTTATTTTATTATGGTCGATGGTTGAGATACGCTCTCGCATTGTAAAGTTTTTATAAAGCATGTTGGTTATATGGTTATGTAATTCGATATAAGACTTCTGGTTCAATGAAATTCAACTTCCTATTTCCATGCTTTATTGCCTTTGATACTGAATGTTCATGATTGAAATATTCACATGGATGTTTATGACTGAGTTGTAATGGATTTTGGATTATAGCCCGGTTATAGCATTTTCAGTCTCCTGAACTTCGAATCCAAGAAGATCTTGTTTTCTGAGTTTTTCCTCCTTAGGCTGCTGGAAGACCTGTTTTCCGGAGTAGAAATTTCATTTTCTCCTCAATTTCTTCCTCCTTCTCACCCTTACTACAACTTGCTGACTCAAGTTGAATCGAGAACTCATTTGCGGGTGCATGCTGGTCTAGTTTTATGAGTTAAAACAATATTATCCCGAGCTTGCGCCCATTCAAAACCCTTTAAAATTGTCCATTGTGACATATAAACTGATGGGTACTGGGCTTACCTCTGCTGCAATACAGATGTGACTTTTGGTGTTAACATTTCTGGCACCACTGTTGGGGAACAAATTGAAGACATTTCCCTGGGTAGAACGACAACGAGCTACTAATTCTGAAGGTGC
Organism: Picea sitchensis; assembly: GCA_010110895.2. Taxonomy (NCBI): domain Eukaryota; kingdom Viridiplantae; phylum Streptophyta; class Pinopsida; order Pinales; family Pinaceae; genus Picea; species Picea sitchensis. Next base: position 13,736 of record SNQJ01S0159837.1, read on the forward strand.
ATTAGACATTGGTACCATTGAAGATTGCAACCTGCACCTGGTGAATGCACCGTCTGGAGAATCCACTGTTTCAGTTCCATCTCCTAAAGGCAGACACACGAGGTCCACTTCACTGTTGCCTCCAGCAACATCTGAAGCTGACCCAGAGGAAATTATCAGAAAGAGAAAGATCACTCAAAAAGGTACCTCCACTTATGTACCAAGTTTTTCCTATAATTTGCATAATCCCTCTTTACAGACTCCAATAACTGTTTCTAATTATCCTATTATACAAACTACTGGATTTTCATGAAATTTAAGTTTTGAGAGTTTTCCTGCTGACTTCTCCCCTCCTATTCTTGGTTTGGAAGGAGAAAGCTTTCACACCACTTTCTCCCCCGAAGTTGTGAAGTGGAAGGAGAGATCTTTGACATTATAAGACTTTCCTACTCCTCCTCCTATTAGAGTTGCTACAGTTACATAAGGTCAAACCTTTGTTACCTCTATCCCCTCATCTTTATCTCCTAATGCTCAACCTTTTCCTTTTTATCCCAGAAGCATATCCCCAGTCCCGCTTGTCCGAACTCCATCTCTTCTAGTTCACATCCAAATGGTAGGTGATAATCCTCCTAGGAACAGGATGGCTGAGATACTGGATGTTATATAAGCCCCTCTAGTTTTACCTCAGTCTATGAATTCTCTCCCAACCATTGACTACCTTAATAAAATGACCCAGTTCACAGGAGAGGGAGATGTGACTGCAGAAGAGAAAATCGCATCCTTTTATAGATTTGCATAGATTTAGGCCATCAAAAATGAAGATGTTTGGATGAGAGTTTTTGTACAGAGCCTTGATGGTGATGCTAGGGATTTCTTTAAGGACTTTCCTCCTAGATCTATTGATGGGATCGCTACTCTAGATGATTCATTCTTAAGACATTGGGGGAATAAAAAATATCTCCTTTATTATATTACAGAATTTGGGGCACTTAAGAGAGAAGAAGGGGAATCTGTTTCATACTTCTTAAAGAGATTTAATAAGATGTATGAAAATATTCCTGCTGAAATTAAACCTACAGAAACCTCTGCCAAGATGACTTATGCTAATGCTTTTGATCTTGATTTTTGCCTCCTGTTGAGAGAAAGAAGAGCTACCTCCTTGGCTCATATGAAAGATGTAGCCATTGAAGTAGAATCTAGTATATTGATAGTTGATAAGATTAGGAGTAAGGATGATAGAGACAAAATAAAATGTAGGTTTGAAGGTTCGACTTCTAGTTCTTTTTCTACCCCCTCTCAAATGGATGAGCTTACCAAATTAGTAAAATATATTTCCGCTGAGATGGAGAAGGTAAAACTTGAAGCAAGACAGACCTATAGAAATACAAAAAATGATGATAACAGAGGTAACTTTAGGAGACATACTAATTCCCCTCAGACCATCCAAATATATCAGAGAAATAGGGACAAAGATGATCAGAAAATCCAAACTCCTTTCCAAAATAACCTAGTTACTGATGAAGATGAAGAGGAAAAATATTTTGATCCTGAGATCCATTGCCTTGGAGATACCTCTTCGTCCCCTCATTTAACTTAGTCTTCATACAAAGAGGCCCTGATGAGTAATCAACTGAATGAGCTAAGTAAAGGAGAAGAGTCCAGCCACACTCCAAACAGATATAATCTGAGGTCCAAATAGAAAGAAGGGAAATATGACATCCTTGATCAGCCTACTAGAGAAGAAAATCATGCTAGATATATTGCAGACCAAATCAAGGAAAAGAAGGCATAGACCCCCCCACCAGTGGTCAAAAGTCATGTTCCAGAAGTGAGAAAAATTCTAAAGCCCCCCTCCTCTTTTAGCTTTGAGCATGAAATAAAAAAGATTAGAATACCTATACCTATTTCAAAGATGGTCAAGCATGAAGACTTCAAAAGGTGCCTCACCAAAATGTTGTAGCCCGAACCATTGTCTCATTCCATAGACTTAATAAACCTCCAAGATGAGAATCTTGCAGTCATCCTAGGTCCTTTGGTAGAAGATAGATACGATTCATCCCCTCCCTTATATACTTCACTGAACATACATGACAAGGTGTTTCACAACTGTTTGATTGATTCAGGGGCATCTCACAATCTTGTGCCTAATATTGTCATGGAAGATCTCGGTCTAGAGATTACAAAATCCTACCATGACCTGTATTCTTTCGACTCCAGGAAGGTCAAGTGCCTTGGGTTTATCAAAGACTTGACCATATCTCTGTTCCAACTACCAATGAAAATCATGATCATGGACATCATGATAGCTGATGTTCCCCCTAAGTTTTGGATGCTTCTGTCTAGATCTTGGATAAAAAGACTAGGGGGAACTTTGCAGATGGACCTCACTTATGCTACCATTTCGGTGTTTGGGGGTGAGCATAGGAGACTTTACATGGAAGCTCATTTGGCCTACATTATTAGTGATGAAGCAAATCCCACAAACCATCCTATCTTTGCTCTTGACATAGATTTGGGATATAGTTTGCTGCAACTCACCGACACTCCTGAACCTCCTCTAGAAATCAAAAAGTGGCCTATAAAGATTTGTGAAAATTCCCCTCATATCACCTCTGTGTGGAAAATGTTCTTTGATGGAGCCTCTTCTAAGGAAGGTGTTGGTGCTAGAGTGGTTCTTGTTTTTCCTGTTCAAGAGACTATAGATCTATCCTACAAGTTAGAATTCGAAGCTAACAATAATGTGGAAGAGTATGAAGCTCTCATCTTAGGTTTGAGGGCTACAAAAGACATGGGAATTGAAGAGATATAAACATTTGGGGATGTTGAGTTAATTGTCCATCAAGTCAGAAATCTTTACCAAGCTAAGCACCCTAGGCTAAAAAGTTATAGAAATGAAGTGTGGGACCTTATTGACAATTTTTTCCTAGCTTTCAACATTACATTTATTCCAAGAGAAGAAAATATCATCGCTGATTCTCTGGCTGTTTCAACAAGAAATTTCAGAGTCCCTTTGCCACGAAAGCTCAGGTATGAAGTAGAAGTAAATTACAGACCCTCTGTACCTAACAATGTCAAGCATTGGAAAGTATTTGAGGATGACCTTGAGATCAAAAGATTCCTTGAGACTGTTGATGATTTTTCTGCACTACATATTGATCAAGATCAATATTCTGAAAGTAATCCCCATGCTGATGTTTTCCTGAACAAAATCACTAATCACCATATTGTTCAGTATCCTAGCAATCACATTCTGAAGGGAATAGTTCCTTTGGAGAAACTATTTGACAGAAATGATGTGGTAGTGAAAGTTAAAGGATCGGATGATGATGCTGATGTAACTGAATGCAACATTGGTACAGAAAAGGATCCAAAATTTGTCAAATTGTCGAGCAGTCTGTCAAGGGAACAAAGGGAGGAATATGTTGAGCTATTAAAGGAGTTTTCTAATGTGTTTGATTGGACATATGAAGATCTCAGAACATACGATAAAATCATCATTGAGCATAAGATCCCATTGAAGGAAGAGGCCAAATAATTTAGGTAGAAGCTAAGGAAGATCAACCCCATGTTGCTGCCTATCATGGAGAAAGAGGTAAAGAAGATTTTGGATGCTGAGATTATCGTTCTTTTAAGGTAGTATGAATGATTGGATATCTTGGTCCCATTGATAAAGAAGAGTGGAGAAATCATACTTTGTGTCTGTAATGTGCCTTTCTAAATAGGAACTCCAGAAAAGGAGGCTTAATGGTCTAAACCACCCCGTTAGACTATAGCCAGGGCCAAAGAGGGGTAAACAGGGTTACTAGAGGTCACTCCAGTCACAGGTGTTATATTCGAAAAGTGACATTGAGATAACAAGAGTTAACAACGCTTTACTAGAGGTCACCCCAGTCACAGATGTTATATTCGAAAAGTGACATTGAGCTAACAAGAGTTAACAAATCTTTACTAGAGGTCACCCCAGTCATAGGTGTTATATTAGGAAAGTGACATTAAGCTAACAAGAGTTAACAACGCTTTTAAGTCATTATGATCTAAAAATAGAAATCAACAGTGAATTAGGGTTTCAGCAGTGATTTAGGGTTTCAGCATGATTTAGGGTTTTGGAAAACTATAAAGGAAGGGTCAGCGACCTAATTCAGGATTATGCAGATTATGAATTGTCATTGAGGAGAAGAGGCGCATCTCAGGAGAGATAGTTCAGTGTATTCCAGGAGGAAGACACCCGTTGGCTGATTTCAGTGTTGAAAGACACACCCTAGTCATCGGGAAGATCATCTAGGTCTTCCATCATTCTTCAATGCTCCCATATTCCGGGTATTATCTTTTAGTTGCTTATTTGTATTCCGGATAAGATCCTTTTGTCTTTTGATCTAGCCAAGTGTTGTTATTCAGTTGCAGTTGCTTATTTGTATTCCGGCTAAGATCCTTTTGTCTTTTGATCTAGTCGAGTGTTGTTATTCAGTCGCAGTTGCTTATTTGTATTTCGGCTAAGATCCTTTGTCTGTTGATCTAGTCGAGTATTGTCAGTATTCAACCGCATTCGACCATTTTTGTAATCCACAGAGATATCATAATACAAACTTGCAGTCCTTTGTCACATTTATTATTTGTATGATCATTTATATGTTGTAAACTTTTGATCCTACACACACATTAGCAGCATTTCCTAGACTAGCCAAGTCAGGAACATTACAGTGGTATCAGAGCTTTAGTCCTGCCAGCCTATGACTAAAGACCATGAACCCAGCAGAAGAACCAGATGGTCGTGAGCATGAAGGTGATGAATATGTCATGTACAATCGACACAGGGGAAGTAGGGACAGACCTAACTTTCCTCCCTTTCCTCCCAGTTCAGAGGAAGAGGAAGAGGCACTTAGAGAAGAAGAGCGACGAGAAGAGCGCGAGGATGAGAGCGAAGCAGAGAAGAGGCTAGGTGAGAGGTATGAGTGACCAGAGGGCAGTGGTAAGGCCCTAGTGGATCCAGACGTAGCCTTCATGCAGATTATCAGTGACATGCTAGCTAGCCAGTGGACCATGTCTCAGTCTTTGGCTCAGGTAGCAGATAGACTGGATATGGTAGATATTCCAGGCACTCAAGGCCCACATGCAGCGCATGGGAACTCAGGGGTAGGAAGTAACTCCAGTCACCCACTCGCATGTATACCTTTGCGAGTAGGATTCCACGTCCGTTGTTTCCCAGTTTCCAGAGGGCAACCCCGGTAGCAGCATAGATATAGATAACACAGAGACCAACCACACATGCAGAGGACATTGCAGAGTATCGGAGAGAGTATGAGGCCTTGGGCAATGACTTTCAACAGGACATGACCCTAGTCGAGTATTATGGACTCAGACTCAGGAACCGTCCTAGAGAGCCACAGAGGGGAGGGCAGCAGCAGTAGCAGCAGGGGCATAACATTGACTTCGTTCGAAAAGTGGGTAAACTCACCATACCTTCTTTCGACGGATCATCCAAATACACCACCAGAGCTTGGGTACAGAAGCTAGACATGTATTACAAGCTCAACCAGATGACCGAGACAGAGGCCATCAGTGTCGCAACCTTACACTTGGAGGGTGAGGCACACGAGTGGTGGTATCATGGACTGGTGACATTGGGTCACAGTCACATAACCTCCTATAGGGAGTTTACAGATAGGCTCATGGATAGGTTTGACAGGAATGATCCCGAGATACACTTCAGGGATCTAGCCCAGTTGAGACA